>JAMBLF010001789.1:0-37574 GCA_030578115.1 Leucoptera coffeella
CAATATTGCCTTATATAGTAGAATAATAAATAATAAAAACTATACATCAAAATAAAATACTGAAATATTAAAAAAATAAACACACAAACTGACCTAATCAACAATGATTTAAAATCCATACAAACATGTGATATCATCTTATCAATAACCCTAATTGAACACCTGCATGAACTAAATTGATTCATGAGCATTGTAATACATTCTAAATACATAATGACGCGTAGACTCACTTGGGAGGCCAGTCAACAGCTACCACAACAGGTCACCAAATGTAATGAGTTATTTAAAGCAAAATGTAGCTGACATAAATGTTTGAGGGTCAAATACTGTCTGGAACAACCTAGTACTTATGTTAGGACGGACATAGTAGATGCCTAGGGCATTGCACCTAATCAAGCAACAGTTGGATGTCAAAAATATCTTCTAATTCGGTTCTGTTAAAATCAGGAGCTATGATAAAGGGGCAGAGGTAGAATGAGAGCTCCTGCAAGTTGGGCGCATTGGCCTTGATGGCTTTGGCCACTGCCAGAGTGACATGCAGACATCTAGAGAGACTGAGATAGCTTAGCTGCTGGAAGATGTTGTTGGAGAAATAAGTTAGGAGAGCATTGGTGGAGAAGTAACCGTGACGTAACTTAAGTGAGCTGAGGTTCTTTAACTTACTTAAGTGATGTAAGCTCGAATCAAAAAGTGTCTTGCATGTCATGATGTGCAAAATTTTCAACTGAATGCAGTTAGCGATACAGAGCATTATATCATCATTCAAGGTGTCGCCATAGACATAAAGAGCTTTGAGTGTGCTCTGCTTGCACTTAAGAAGAGATTCTAAAAAGTTTGCAGGTATGTTTTTCATCTTTTCCATATTAATACTGACTAATTTTGGACATTGTAACATTCCAAAGAGGCTTCTTTGAGTCAAAGCAAAATTAGAGAGAACTAAGGTTTCCAATGATTGTAGTCTTTCAAATGGCAAATGATACACAAAGTTACCATTAGAGTTTTCTAGATTTTGTACTATTAAAGAATTACGAAAACTAAGAAATTTCAAATTGGGCCAATTACTTAAATCATCAAATATACAGCTGTCAACCTGAGATATGCTTATTTCTAAATGGGTTAAGTTGGGACAGTAGTTAATGAGAGAAGAACGCACTTGAGGATAGAGTTTAAAATACTGCAATTTGACACGTTTCAAATATTTTGCCACAAAGGGCACCACACTCTGGCTGACCTTGGTGTAGTTCTTCATGCATACGATTAGGCGACGGTTGTCCCACACGCATGGTGCGAGACACAACTGGCGCCAACGAGTGCATACACATGATACAGACATCAGCGACTCACAGTCCAACTTAGAGAATATGTACATGAGAATTTCATTTGGAAGCTCGTTAAGAGATATCTCACGCCTCGAGTGGCATTCTGTCAGCATCTCTAGGTAAACCATATTCTTTCAGCCCAGACCTTTGAGATGACCTGGAAAGAAAAACACATTAGATGAATAAAGGATACGAAACCTTCTGTGAGTTCTGGTGAGTTGTTATGATTGACAATTAGGTTTATTGTAAATGACTACCAGTCTTACCTGAGGCAAAATTTTCTTATACTCCGAAACTTTACTTGAATGTTTTTTAGTAAAATCATAATTCATGACCTACTGTTTTCAAACCATGCATCAATACAAATCGCTAAGCAAACATTGCAAAAAACTCTTTACAATTTCATTTTCACTACAAAAAATATCACGATTACTAAATCCTGTGTATTTTACAAATAAAAATATACAAAAATAACTTTCTTCATCGAAGGTTGAATGAAGCTATTTTTGTTTTCCCAATTTAATGACGTTCTCTCATGTCATGGCAATGACAATCAGCTGGTTAACTTGACAATTAAGAGTGCTCTTCACTAATTTAAAACACATAATTATTAAATATCTATACAGAAAAGTCATGCGTGTGATTTGAAATATAAGATAATGAATGTGTGATATAATAGACATATATGCAATATATTCGTGGACTTTTTATTACGATGATAGTCACTCGAAGCGTCACCAATTATCTAATATGCTGTTGTTGGGTACCCGGGTATTCAATATAACAGCAGATGAATCCCATTGCCGATTAATGATAGTGTCTTTTTATCCTCTAAAGCTCTATGCATAAATTTTTTTAAGTGTAAAATATTGTAATTTAAATAAACAAAGAACAAAAGCGGGCAGCATATATTGTCAAATCAAAACTGTATTTATAAAAGTATTTTTTAATTTTTTTAAGATATAATCACGCCGATAAATTTAAAAAACAGGCGGTAGATAAGTAGGTGCAGGAGTGGACACTGACGAAGTCCCGCCTGCTCCAGGAGTGCTGTATCCAGTCGACGATGTGTATGAAGGGCTCGTTGGCGAGGACGGCACTGGATTAGGTGGCAAATATCCCGTGTTAAGTGTAGGCAGCCCGGCTGATGTTGAAGTGCTGCCTCCGGTAGTAGGTGATGAGGTGGAACTCGTAATACCCGGTGAACCAGTTTGCGGTGGAAGATAATTAGATGAAACTCCCATTGAAGATCCTGTAGCACCAGTAGTGCCAATAGTAGGTCCACTGGTGGTGCCAGCACTGCTAGAACCTCCGATATTTACGGTGGATCCGCCACTGGTTGGTGGTAAATATTCGGGGCCTTTAGTAGATACGCTTTGAGAAGATGTTGCGGCTGTGGTGCCTGTCGTCTGACTGTAGCCGGAGGTGCTGCCTTGTGTGGAACCCGACGTACCTTGTTGACCGTAACTATATCCACCGCTACCACCAGTAGATGGGTTGGAGGTAGTGGAACTATAGCCACCAGTAGACGGAGTTTGGCTAGAACTTGAGTAGCCCGAAGTGGAGGGAGTAGCATAGTTGTATCCCGTAGAGCTAGTTGGGTTTCGTTGTGTTGACCCTGTACTGCCTCCTCCTCCAATGTTCACAACGGATGGAGAACTTGTCCCTGGTACGGGATAAGCATAATACATCTGCTGGGCTTGGGTGCTGACGACATTAGGCCTCGAGGTAGCTGTGGTACCTCGGGTTGGAAGATCGAAAGAGACGCTTGGTCTGTCGTAATTGTAACCCGCTTGCCTTCTTAGTCTCAGTGCTTCGTCGACATATTTTTGCAAATTAAGGATTTGATTGTGAAGACTCGCCTCCGTTGAGATAGAAAAACAGACGAAAATAATCAAACTTGTTAACCCACTATCCATGATCCTAGACGAAATGAAGATCGTATAATCTTGTCTCATTGTTTTATAGTATTTCTTAGGAAGTGCTCATTAAGTGTTGCGAAAATATTCTCAGATCGCGATTCTAGTACTCGTTTTGTTTCTTAACCCTTGCATTGGCTAGATGAGTTTTTTCTGATAGTGTAAATGCTTCTATAGTAAAATCTGTTTGCTACTGTATTTTATAAACTGAAGTACATAATTGATACCAACTTGAAAATTAAGTAAGTAAGTACATAAAGCAATAAAGTACTCGTATATTAAACAATAGTCAGAATATAATTCAGCGACTGGGGCTTGACTCTGTCTTTAGTGCGCACAATGGTTTTAACCCTAGAGCATGTGCCAATGAAAATGAAGTCTTTTTATTTTCTATTTAATTTGTTTTAATAAAAATACTTTTGCGAAATGCTCCGACTACTAAGGTGAGGGACAACGTCATGAAAAACCTTACCTTTTCCCCTGACATATAATACATGGACACGGCTTTCCAGCTGTCACACTGAGCGCTCAGTATCTAAATAACACGTGGCGTTAATTTGAGTTACCCATAGATTAAGTTTTTTATCATAGCAACTATATTTCTCCTTGGGTACCTATAGCATTTACTTTGGATATATTCAAAATTATGCAAGTGTTATGCTAAAGTTTTGAGTAAAAATAAGTTACATCTGAAGCAGCGCAACGGGTTAAACTTTAAGTAGCTGAGTTCAGTGCGGTTAGTGTGGTTTTCTTCAATTATACCAAGTAATTTATTTTTTTACGTTATCCAAAACGAGATAAGTCAATAATGTACTTATTAAAACATTATATTGTTTTGTTGTACTATCTGTACTTATGTCGTTTTATTTATTACATTTACATTATATGGTCCAATTGTATACTATGTAGAGATCCTGCCACATAAGGTGGCAGTTGGAGGCGTCGCCACAGTCGCGTAATTCAGTGTTACCAGTAAACACGCCAAAACTAGCACTCACTGTGCCATACGGCTCGATACATTATAGGTTTCATTTGTAACGGTCTTTGGTTGCAGAGCTATAAACTCAAATAAAACAAATTAATATATCAAAGTCAAAATATGTTTATTAAACTATTTCAAACATGATTAATAATTAACGGGACTTATCCTTCTTATTATATATTACATATATTATGTGTTCCTTCACTCTGTCCGCAATAGACCGTTTAGTGTGTTCGACGTAGGATTTCCCACAGCTGCAATCAATCTTATACACACCCTTATATCTTATATCATGAGTATAAATCGCGAATCTCTTAAAACTATTATTTCAAACATGGCACTGAGCATTGTCTTTACATATTTTTTACCGAGGTTAGATCAGCGGAGACCCTAGCTTGGAGAAGAACTAACAAGAAACTCCGGAAATCAATTTATTATAATCACCCTTAACAAACATAAAAATTACAAAGAGTGGGCAAAAAACACAACGCTGGTAATACTAAATTTACCTTTCATACAAAATAACACGCAATGGCGGTAACGTCAAATTTAGTTCCAAGTTTGGCTACTGCCACCTTATGTGGCGGGATCTCTATATGTTGGAAGTAGATCTCAGAGTCCTCTATGTCTTGTATGTAAAGACAACAATCAAAATGACTCCTTATTTCTCTTAGGGTCTTTATATATTTGTATATACTGTAGGTGTAAAGTAAATTAGGTTACGAAAAAATACAATTAATATTTTTATTCTTTATTGACCTAACTTATAAAAATATAATTTTCTTTTTCTTTTTGCTCATGAGACGCAGCGCTTCAGGAATCCGAGACAAGCATTTGAACAGCAGTCTGTGTGGTAGGTGCACTGGAAGATACACAAAATAAAGTTAATTGATACACACCCTATGATATAGTTCGTAATAGACGAAATTATGTATATAGAGTACCCGCCACATAAGGTGGCAGTTGGAGGCGTCGCCACAGTCGCGTAATCCAGTGTTGCCAGTAAACACGCCAAAACTAGCACTCACTGTGCCATACGGCTCGATACATTATATTGAGGTTTCATTTGTAACGATCTTTGGTTGCAGAGCTATAAACTCAAATAAAACAAATTAATATACCAAAGTCAAAAGTCAAAATATTTTTATTCAAAATAGGCCCTATCATAAGCTCTCTTTGAAAGTTATTTTATGATCTAAGTACAAATTAAAAAAACTATATATTGACAAAAGGAATATATATGAGTGAAGTGGAAGGGCGGTTACGTAGGGGCCGGCCTAATAAGACATATATGTAACAGTCAGATAGACGCTATATTGAGAAAAGGTGACGTTAGGAGTACCTATAACCGCCGAGAGTGTATTAGAGAATGTATGAATGTCAATGAAGCGAAAGTGGTCTGTCAGGATCGGGACAAATGGGGATCCGTGATCTCTGCCTACCCCTCTACAGGGAATCAGGCGTGATGTGTATGTATGTATGTAAAAAAACTATTTCAAACATGGCACTGAGCATTGTCTTTACATATTTTTACCGAGGTTAGTTCACCAACCATTTCGGCTCCTCAAGATGCCACGTCATGAAGACCACGACCGCTCTGATAAGAGCGTAACGATTGAGAAGAAGAAGTTCAGCGGAGACCCTTGGAGAAGAACTAACAAGAAACTCCAGAAATCAATTTATTATAATCACCCTTAACAAACATAAAAATTACAAAGAGTGGGCAAAAAACACAACGCTGGTAATACTAAATTTACCTTTCATACAAAATAACACGCAATGGCGGAAACGTCAAATTTAGTTCCATATTTGGCTACTGCCACCTTATGTGGCGGGTACTCTAATCCGTTTTCCTTGACATCGGACAAGTATAGAGATCCCGCCACATACGGTGGCAGTAGCCAAACTTGGAACTAAATTTGACGTTACCGCCATTGCGTGTTATTTTGTATGAAAGGTAAATTTAGTATTACCAGCGTTGTGTTTTTTGCCCACTCTTTGTAATTTTTATGTTTGTTAAGGGTGATTATAATAAATTGATTTCCGGAGTTTCTTGTTAGTTCTTCTCCAAGCTAGGGTCTCCGCTGATCTAACCTCGGTTAAAAATATGTAAAGACAATGCTCAGTGCCATGTTTGAAATAATAGTTTTAAGAGATTCGCGATTTATACTCATGATATAAGATATAAGGGTGTGTATAAGATTGATTGCAGCTGTGGGAAATCCTACGTCGAACACACTAAACGGTCTATTGCGGACAGAGTGAAGGAACACATAATATATGTAATATATAATAAGAAGGATAAGTCCCGTTAATTATTAATCATGTTTGAAATAGTTTAATAAACATATTTTGACTTTGATATATTAATTTGTTTTATTTGAGTTTATAGCTCTGCAACCAAAGACCGTTACAAATGAAACCTTTAATGTATCGAGCCGTATGGCACAGTGAGTGCTAGTTTTGGCGTGTTTACTGGTAACACTGAATTACGCGACTGTGGCGACGCCTCTAACTGCCACCTTATGTGGCGGGATCTCTAGTGTCTTCATTGAGCTGTTCTAGAGATCCCGCCACATAAGGTGGCAGTAGCCAAACTTGGAACTAAATTTGACGTTACCGCCATTGCGTGTTATTTTGTATGAAAGGTAAATTTAGTATTACCAGCGTTGTGTTTTTTGCCCACTCTTTGTAATTTTTATGTTTGTTAAGGGTGATTATAATAAATTGATTTCCGGAGTTTCTTGTTAGTTCTTCTCCAAGCTAGGGTCTCCGCTGATCTAACCTCGGTAAAAAATATGTAAAGACAATGCTCAGTGCCATGTTTGAAATAATAGTTTTAAGAGATTCGCGATTTATACTCATGATATAAGATATAAGGGTGTGTATAAGATTGATTGCAGCTGTGGGAAATCATACGTCGAACACACTAAACGGTCTATTGCGGACAGAGTGAAGGAACACATAATATATGTAATATATAATAAGAAGGATAAGTCCCGTTAATTATTAATCATGTTTGAAATAGTTTAATAAACATATTTTGACTTTGATATATTAATTTGTTTTATTTGAGTTTATAGCTCTGCAACCAAAGACCGTTACAAATGAAACCTATAATGTATCGAGCCGTATGGCACAGTCAGTGCTAGTTTTGGCGTGTTTACTGGTAACACAGAATTACGCGATTGTGGCGACGCCTCCAACTGCCACCGTATGTGGCGGGATCTCTATTTTATGAAAAGGCATAGATAAAGACAAAGACAAACGCGTTCACGACTAATAACCTATACGGGGTAGTCAGAGGTTCAGGTGTCCATCTCCACAATTGCGAAGGTAGTAATTCTATGGCCACCTCGAACGCACATGTTGACAGGATAGTTAGAACTCGATGTGACAGGTGGCAAGCCGTGTCGCCATTTACAAGCACTAACTCACCATTGTATTCGACGGATTCCCTAAATGTATTTTTATTACCAATGGCATAGATAGTTCGAATTATAGAGTATTATAACGACTGTAACCATCAATTAACGAATTACGACATATGTGGAGAAAGACACGTGAACATCTGACTACTCTACATCTACAAACGAAATTCACACTTACATGCTTAGGACATGTATGTTATTAAGCATTATTATCCTGGTATAAACGTAAAAACTTACAAATTCTCCGATTTTGGCACACGCTGAATAGCTTTCTACTACGTGAGGTGTTTCTAAATTAATGTTTTGTATTTTATCCAGTATGATGTCTTCTTGACTGCTTTCTTTGATATTAATTGCTATACTACTGGTATAATGCACGCACATTACGAATATAAGACCAGATAAATATGTGACAGTTTTCATGATGAAGAATGTTTAACCTGACTTCGCAATGGTTTCCAAAAAATATACCGAAGTTTGCCTCGTGCAAAACTTATATAGGTTTTACCACCCGTATCTTTTGATACGATGTTTATACGTTTTAACAGTTCCAAGTACTGTTGTTTTAAGGTACTAAGCAGTATCTGTGTCAAGTGTAAATTGCAAAATTGTCATCAGCTTCATGATAACGGTGGTTGTTTGTTTTGTCGATTAAACGCAATCGTTCGTTACTCATATTATTGTGAGTGTTTAACCGATTAAAGAAAGTTAATACAAGTAATGGAATACCGATTAGTCAGAGAATGGTGCTATATGTTGAGTATAAATAATGTACTCAATGAGACATACATATAAAATCACGCCCTAAAACTTTTTGGGGTAGACAGAAGCTCAGAGACAAGGTTATATCTCCTAGGTCACGTATTAGAATGAATATTGGGGTTGTGATGTCATATCCAACATTGGTGACATGTTGATAACCAATCACCCAAGAGATTCCATATGCCCGTTATCCCTTTAGTAGCCTCTTACAACATGCCGCGAAGAACGGCAGTTAATTAGCATTCATTCAACACCCCCATTAGCAGGAGAAATTCATTGTCATTAAAAATAGTATCAATGATGATGTCTTGGACATTTTAACAAAAAAATATAGTAAAATGCAGCAGTGAATGACCTGCAGCCACCCGCTCTTTCCAAAAGTAACTTAATCTGCACGGTGTCCCCATACTTAATATTATGAAAATACCATACTCTAGCGTTTTTTTTGTGATAGACATCTTAAGTAGGTAGAATTAACGGGATATCAAATGAATCGAGGTTTGAACTATATATATATATAAAATTTATTTAACAACATATTAATTTTATCTTGATTCCAACATAACGCCTTGCCTGTTTATGCTGACACACATCTCTTCAAAAATCCAGGACAAGATTTAGAACAGCAATCCGTGTGATAACTACACTGTAAAATATGATAAAAGATATTTTAAACAAGGCAATATATAAGTCATTGAACGGAGGCGAAGAACAGGTCAAATTGGAAACATTAGTCTTAGAGCGCAGTTTCGCAGCGGAGCGATGAATAAGCAGGTTCGATCGTTTCATGGATGTGAGTGAATATTTGCCAGGATCGTTCCAGAAGCTCAACCTATCCCGTTAGGTCCGTAGAGGCGTGAATATATGTATGGATGGAAAATATAAGTAAAGTTACGATTAGTACTAAATTAGTTGAATATCACGGACTAAAAAAATATGGACATCACTGCCTAATACATACTAACATTAGGCACTGCTACTCTTTTTAATACACTAGAACTTTGTCCCCTGCTATTCTAATATGTAAAAAGAATGCAAACTAATTGCTCTCCTTCCATATATAAAGGTCTAAGGGTCAATTAATCCCATTGTACGAGCGGCTAGTAGCATGTCACTAATGTTCCATATAAAACCCATCAAAACCCCAATAAGAATACTAAAAGTGATCAAAGAGATGTCAATTCCTAGGAGTTGTGTCCAAGGTACATAAATGTAGTTATATATAAATATGTTATTTTATACATATAGTAAAAAAGTTATACCGAGAATAATACAAGCGGTAGTGACCTCTGTTTACGAGTCGGGGTAAGTTTGTAGCAACTGTAAATTGTTAAAAACCTAGGCCACAGATATGAGAATACTAGGCTATATAAATAACTTACGAATTCTCCAACCCTTGCGCAGGTAGCACTGTTGTTTACGGGAGTTCCTGCAACTTCGTTAGATTCCTTTTCTTCGTTTCCTATGTCAGTATTTGGTAGCCCATTTTCTTGTTCATCAATCTCTACCTTGTTCAGTTCTGTAGTAACGGCATTGTCCTGTTTCAGTACATTGCAATAAGTGCTGTAAACACTTAAGAGGATCGTCAAAGAAAGAAATAACAACGAAAAGTTCTTCATGGTTTAGGACTGATTTTTAAAGTACATATAACATTGAACTGTGTATGAAACTAATCCACACAGTGCTTTATATACTATCACCCGCATATCTACATGTAGTCCATACAGATTGTTGCCTAAACTGTTGTTTTAAGGTTTGTGTACATCAGGGTTTTTGCGAAAATATCGAGTTGAATACCCAGCAGGTAGGTAATGTACACACGATATATCATATGATGTGTTTACTCATATTGTTTAATTCTAAACGTCTAAACTGAAATGCATGTTAAAGTTATCGTAGGTACATGTTTCTATGTATTTACAAGAAAATTTGTATTTATTTTATTTATTCTTTAGTGCACTCACGCTACATTTACACATGAATAGAGACATTTTGCATAACAATTGCATAATAGGCCTACTTGTCCCGTTTAGGGATTGCCTCCAGCAGACCGTAGGGAGAGATAACAATGCAATGACTGGTCAATGTTTGACGTGTGCGTTATTCGTGATAGTGATAGTGGAAAAATATTCTATAATATTATACTTATATACTATACATGAAAATTTGTATCTTGTGTTTTTATAACTAGTGAAGTAACAAATTTTTGCAGAAATGTATTTTTAAGCCTGGCCAAACGTTTTACCAATATTTGCGAAGCTCCCAGTGTGCTCCTTGCTTTAGAGATATGCACGGATGCATAAAATGTGTCAAATGAACATAAATACGAATAACGCCAGTATAACAGATGACCAGTCACGTTTATGCATAGATTATACCTACTCCAATTTGACGTAGGTCAGTTGTTTGGGGCTTGGCTCTGTATCAATGGATACAGGGTTCATATCCCACTTGAGCATGTACCAATGGAATTTTAATGAATTTCTATGTACATTTCCGTAATAAAACACATTTACGAAATGCATCGAATTATACGGTAAGGGAAAATATCGTGAGGAAACCTACCTGTTCGTAATAGTTAGTGCTTGTAAATGGCGACATGGCTGACCACCTGACACATTGGGTACTGACTATCTGGTCAACACGTGGATTCGAGGTGTCCATAGAATTACTACCTTCGCAATTGCGGAGATGGAAACCTGAACCTCTGACTACCCCGCAAGGGTTAATGGTCGTGAATGCGTTTGTTTTTGTATACCTACTCCGAAGGGGTGACAATCTGTAGCGATTGATTATTATGACATTGAATCATGCACAATTTATAGAGGTTAAACGATGACCACTTACCTTCTACCTATATGTATAGACCTGACCTATTTTCTTTTTCTTTTTTTTTTATATTAGTATGACCAGTTGTATGGTTAAATGCCAATGAAGCGAATATGTTTCGTTAACGGGGTTCCATGACTCTGCCATCTCCTTTGTAGGTAGAAGGGCGTGATGTGTATGGTTGTAATGGATGTATCTGGATCAGTTTTGATTATAAATCTATAAAATGGCAGATGTGACTAATTCATAAAAGCACAGCTGCCATGTCTCACATTGAATTGTGTTTGCTCTCAAAAGACGTCTTAGGGTATCGGACCCCTGATACATATTAGGGGTAAAGAATATGGTACATTCAAAGAAATAGGTAAAATAGTGAAAAAAATCAGTTTCATAAATCCAATTTGATGATTTGCTGTGAAGTTTAAAGTAAGTACTTACTTATTTTATAAAAGTAGCCAAAATATAATATAATAGCGTAGGTCATATAATTACTAGCAGCCATACAAAACCAATTACAGAACATAAAAAATTATACATACTTATTAGAAATATTAGAAGTACCTGAAACCGCCAAGTATGTATATGCGCTTCGCTTTAAGTAGTTTATCAGGATCGGGACAGATGGGGATTCATGAGCTCTGCCTACCTCTAAGCAGTGAAACTGGTGTGATGTATATGTACATATGTATGTGTCATTTACTAAACAAGGTACTGAGTTTACGATTGAAAACTAGCAATTATATTCATTATGACTTTGGCTATCACTATTAGAAAGAAAGGAAGAATAATAAGAATTAAAATAGCACGATCGTCTTTATTGTTTGATTTTTCTATATTTGAACAAAACTATATTTATATTAAATTTTATTGCGATATTTTACAATATAACTCCATAATAAATTTCCAACGACTCGTTCGATTTACATAATTCTTTGGCACACAGTGAAAACATCATAAGTCCAGTTCATAATAACAAACACAACCAAATCACGTGTCTTGCTAGCCTATATTAAAAGACAGTAAATCATTTTTGTTTGAGGACTTCTTGCCAAGGCTGCCGAGCACCGGAATCTGGTTCTGAGGAATCACCGAGGGCACTTGCAACAGGTTACCGAGCAAATTCTTACATAGGGTTCCCGTTAACCTGTCAGCCATGTTTCCCCAAAGACCTATCTGGCAAAACCTGCAAAAACATCATGGGGTATTACATATATATTCACACTTCTACATCCCCAATGGAATAGGCAGAGACTATCGATTCGACGACCTCCGTGGCGCGATCGGTTAGCCGCCGGAACGCTAATAGTGAGGTCCCGGGTTCGATTCCCTGTGGAGGCAGAGTTAAGAACTACGCTTTTCTACTGCTTTCCAGTCTGGTCGTTGATTATATCTGCTATATGTGTATTTGTCTATGTATATATATGTATAATATTTCTTAAATTTACTTTGACTAGTACCCTTAACACAAGTCTTAAATCAACTTACCAAGGGGCTAGTGCAATTGGTGTAATAATGCCCAAATATTATTATTATTATCGATCGCCACCTGGAACCATCCAGACCAATCTCTCTTGCTTCGCTCACAGCCATTAAACATTATCCTACATGCTCTTCTGTTCTTCACACTAATTAGGTATTACTAATAGAATGCAGAAATACTTTTAATTGGTTAGTTATTGTATGTTAACAGTACTCAACATGTTATTTTATGCCTTTTAGCTGTAGTAAAGGCTTGGAAATATATTAATTATGTGTATGTCTATGCTTTGTCACGTTTGGGTCTATTTAACGAGGTATTTGTTTTACCTATGTCACAATTTAGAGTAGCAAAATTTCTATAACAGGATCAATAATTGTTATATTATTATTTATTAGTACCCCTTTTAGCCTTATACGAGTATGTGTTGGGTGGTATAGGTAATAATAATTTATTACCTGAAATTCTTGTCCAATGTAATTTCAGAATCGATTTTGATGAACTGATCATTATCTTTCGAGAACGGCTGGAACATATTGAAGCCGTTTTTGCCGCTCTTCTCAATCGGCGTCAGACTGTGTGCGAATTTTGCTATCATTTCGACAAAGGAGTTCCGGACTTGGGCGTCTTTGGATGACACGTGCTGGCTTATGGGTAACCCTGAGGTGTCGAGAGGCTCGAAGATGTATGCGAGATCGTCTCCGTGGGACGGGCCCTTTACTTCTCCCTTTACTGGAGCCACTGTATCGTCTGCAATTTGAATAAAATGATTTAATTCTTACGTTAAAATTCAGTTTGAGTAATATCGTAGTGTGTATTACAAAAGTAGGCTAATTTATCATAATACAATATAATTATCCATTAAAATTGACATACATAGAATTCTATCACATGTAGTCTATCATGTAGTATAGTTTTATATTATCAATTTTATGGTATTCAGATCTACGTGAAATATGAATAGAGTTCGTATTTGGTTGACACAATGACACCTTGTTACCTGCTAAAGCGACGCCAGGTAGGAAATGTGATCCCTTGGTGAGATTGCCTACGTATTGGAAGCTGTAGAGATAGGCCGGGGACTCGGCACTCCAAGAGCGCACACTCTGATATGCCGGGAAGTTGAATAGAGCATCGCCTGGAAATCAATAATCATACCGTTTTGGACTGTTATAGTGAATAAGCCCATTGTATTGCAGGTTATTTCAATATAAATGCTGTAATAGAGTTATTTTCATGCTGTCAATCTATAAGTTTTAATAGTACATATTCGTCGAAATAGACAATATCATTTTTACTGTGATCTTAGGAGCTGGTTAACACCTTATGTGGCTATATAGACGGGTCTAAGTGGTTTTGAACATGTATGTCTTGTTTCATATCTATAATTACATATTAACTTTAATCGATAACTATTGCTCTGTTAGTAAATGCATTAGAATATTTGATACTATACTGTCTTAAATACATCAAAAATATAATTAAAACTGGAACTTACTCGTGGCTTCGGCAATTTTGGCCAATCCTTGAATAGGTTCAAATGCACCTTGGAGCAGATTTTGGTAGTAATTAGTGATGGGGATCAACTCTTCCACTTGCTTCACGGGCAGCAGACCTTCCACGTCACTAATGGCGCTTCGAAGACCACCAATGATGTTCTTGTCAATGAAATCTTTCACGTTCTGCAGCTGATTGATCAGCATTTTGGAGTATTTTCCTGGAATTGACTCATACGGTTTAAACACGTTTATGGATTATTATAAAGGTTTCATGTTGGTCGAGGAGGTGAGATTAGAAAACCTTTAACAACCTTACCAGCATGTCAGAGAAACAAATTAAAGACTAGTTTTATATGTAATGTATTGGGTAATAGTAAAGCAAACTACCCTCAATATTGTATCTGCCACATTGAACTGCCATCAAGTCATTCTTATACTTTTGAGAACAATTCGTAAAGACTTAAACGGAAGTAAGTTTATATATGTATACACAGCTTCTTCAGTAAACTAACCATGCACAGCTCTAGCAGTTTCAGCCGAGGTGACTCCGGTGATCATGGGGCACAGAGGTCGCTTCTTCTTCTTCAGGGTTTCGGAGGGATGTTCATCCACGATGGGTGGTAGACCTCGCATGTCATCCCCACCTTCTACTCTGGCGCCAACGCCTGGGTCATATGGGACAAGGTGGTTTTAGTTAAAGAAGCTAATGAGCAAAGGAACCAGTAAATAAGATGTCGTTACAACCTGTATTAATTCTAAATGTTACTAAGGAGATTTTATGACTCCCGAGGGTCTGTCCGACAGTGAATGTAAATGTATACTATAACGAAAACATACCCGATCGGCCAGATATCTCGTCAATGAATTGCTCTGTATCCACCTTGCTCATTCCGATTTCAGCATCAGCCTGTACGGAAACATGACATTGTTTAACTAAAAAAGTACTTAAACTAATACATCAAAATGAAAAATTGGTATATTTCCAACTGGTTGTTTATCATTTCGGTTGTCGTAGGGCAATGTATTCGGGTTCCGGTGATATAACCAGAGGTGATACCATAGAAAAAAAAATTTGGTACACTTGTTTCCGCAATCGCCATGATGTAAGTACATGTGCAAAAACTATCACAAGATAGACGGATCAGACACATTTAAGAACCTTTATTAATCCCTTGGTCACCTTTATAATATCCTCAACAGGCACCGTCCTTAGACAAGCCACAAGCTTTTGCTGCGGTTCGCTCGGGCAGTTGGTCTTGGCAGCGATCATCTGCGCGTGCTTGGCGGGATCAGTGCGTACGGCTCCAGGGGACAGGGGAGCTCCGGAGAGTGCCACCACTCCCCTGGCAGGCGGGGACTCCCGGGACATTGCCATCATGGAGGCAGCACTACCACCTGAGCCTTGACCCATTAAAACCACGCGGGACGCATCACCACCGAAGAATTCTATGTAGTCTTTCACCTAAGGGGAGAGAGGAATGATTAAGAGTACAAGAAAAATATCCATACTTACTATACTCATGAGGCTATAGTCATCAAAAGGGCACACATAAATACAGCGTGTTTCGGTGCACTAATAAAAATCCAAATTGGAGCCTGAAAAACCATATTTTTTAAGACAACCTTTTTTTTTTACCACGAGGGAAACTTTCACGGCTACAGAAAAAGACTAATTTAGTGTAGTGTTTTATACTAACCCAATTCATGGCTGCGTGTATATCGAAGAGGCCCATGTTCCCTGCCACTTCCTTCTGGCCAGTACTTAGGAACCCTAGTGTTCCTAGGCGGTACTGCAGAGTCACTAAAATCGTATCCTTCTGGGTAAGATGTTGGCCCTGAAATGTTTTACAATTTGAAAACCGTACCTTCAGACGTATAGTAATTAATGATACCATTATAATGAAAGACTAATAGACTGTTTCTTATTCCACGAAGTTTAAAGAAGTTGATACCAGCATTATAAACGTATACTTAATTGTGTATGCTACGAATAACTTAATTACATGGTTATATTATTATATTACCCTTAGACTTAAGAGTTTAACCCGTAAAAAATAATTTTGTTGTACAGAACTTAAAACTATTTCATCAAATAATGGTTTAAAGCTCTGTACATTTATGAAGAATTACTCACACCATAGGCCTGTGATGAGCCTGTCCTGTAGTTACCACCGTGAATGAAGAATACAACTGGGGATCCTGAAATAAATGCACAATGAGTAATTAGCTATACATGAAGACCAGAACACAAATGCCTAGAACCAAGTTTAACCCGAATATTCATGTTTTAAACTTACGAGTACAATCATTGCACGTAAAATTTTTCATTAGAATCGGAATATCTAATTATAGATTATATAATGCCATATAACCCCTAAAGTATGTAAACCTGAAATTGATAGCGCCTATTTAAGAAATTTACAGTTAAAATACCTCTCTCATTCCCCGGCATTTTAGGCGCATAGACACTGATGCAGAGACAGTCCTCGTGGCCTATCATCTGGTTAGGGTTCTTAGGGTGCGGTTGAGGACAAGGCAGGCATGGCTTAGTGGCGTTCACGTCTCCTGACAGGTACGACCTCCAAGGACGCTGGAACCTTCTTTCGTAGGTCGGAGGCTCCGCGTATCTGAATTTGAAAAAGGAAGTTTGAAAGAATATATTCGAAATTGAACGCTTATTATATGACTGATAAGTTGCTCTTATGTCTTCCTTTCTTAATTTTTGATAGCTTCCTTTAGTTTGCTTTTCTAATGGTTATTTTTCAGCTTTGTGGCTTATTTTCGTAATTGAGTAGACATGTATGCATACAGCTTATTTATAACAAAATCAAAGATTGTTCAAATTTCGATATAAGATATAGATTAACGTCATTATAACCAAATGAGCGAACACTTCACGATCACTATTCCCCACAGGGTATTCAGCGGTTCGCGTAGGTATTTGTGACGTAGGTAATTCATTCAGTAGGTAGTTCATTCAAACCTAATTTTCCAATGTTATCCCTCTTCTAAACAATGAATCTCGAATTAATCATACCTCATCCCTAAGAAGCTGTAGTATCCGTTTTTGTCATTCTTCAGGCCCTGGAGACGAGCATTACGGCCATGCCTCGACACGAACACCACGGCGGAATCCGGCTCGGGGGCGGCAGCAGGGTTGCCACCCACCACAGCATCGGATGGCCTGGCCAACAAACACACGGCACTCAACGCTATACCCCACAGAATCATGATCCTCGACTGAAAAAGTTAGCTTATCTCGTCCAGTTTTGCAATCCCGTGGGTGGTTCCGACTGAAAGATAAATATCAAGGTCATTTAAGGTCTGAAAAATATATGGGTCTGAGAGCACTAACTTTTATATTGATACCGTGAATTCGGCGCTGTAACCTTGCGAGACATTACAATGAGACGGTAGAAAAACGCTCTTACACTCCAGCAATTATTAATCAATCGCAAAACGTATTATAGGTACACGTATATAATTGATTGATAGGTCAATGATATATCTATACCTAATACAAGGTAATTGAAATAACTATGATGACAGGAATAATAGGAATGTAAGGAGAAGGAAAGGAATACACAGGAATAACTAATTAATTATCAAAAGTTCGAAAAAATACATATGTCACATCATAGGTACTGAAATGTTTTCCAATGTTCAAATACTTAGTACACATAATATGTGTACTATATTATAGTACACACAGTAGTCACATCTATGTACTTGGAAACCTAATTTGTTAAACTAACATCGCTAATAATAAAAGAATATCATTTCAAATGGTGGGAGCTGGGATGTGTTTAATCAAAGAGTAAAATTATTCGAGTGTATAGGCGCTGAAGTACGTTATGTTACAATTCTGTAGTCGGTCCTCTGGCAAGCCTAGTGGCAAGCCTAGTCCTCTTGTGAGAATTGTGGTTAGCATTAAGGTTGTATCTGTAGCGTAAAAACGCCGGTTTTTTTTATATTATAAAAAAATTCAACAAAAAATTTTAAATAATATTTACAAAAAAAGAGCGCAGAGTGCCCAATATGTTATATTTAGAGATAATAATATTAGCAGCTCTAAATGAAATGCGCAGTTGTGACCTCTGTCAACCCCTGTGTTAGGAATTTGCTAGATATGTTTGTATTAACTACATAAAAATATACATGTCTCGGTAATTAGTCAAGATTCTGGTAACACTAAGAACATTTTTTTTTACAAAAATAGTTTCTATTTCAAGCAGCTAAAGACTATTATCGCTTAAAGGATTGAAAGAGATTACGCTATCCTTATGAGGATCCGTTGCGAAGATCATGAATAATAATATTACATACCTTCCAAAAACTTACATTATTTATTTGGCGGTAATATATAATTCGGTATAAATATATTTTTTAAAATGCAATTTTATCTCCACCTCAAAAGATTCGAATGAAAAGATAAGAATGTTTTAACAACAAAAACAGTAATTTGATGAAATACTACAAATAGCCATTTATTGCTATAATTCGTGATCTTCAACAACAGTACAAAGAATAAATCATTATTATTATCAGTGGTATTTTAGTTTTTGTTACGGTACTGAAATTTATCTAATTCTAAAAAGTAACAACCAAGTCCAGAGCCGTGCATACTAGCGTTTCTTTTTACTCAAGTACGGATCCTCTTAAAGATATATTTTTAAACTATTAGAATTTTAATAATTACAATCAAATAAGTTAGATAATATATTTTATAATATTAAAACACTTTCAACAATACTTAATTAAATCATAATATTACAATATTTTAATGAATTAAGCTATGAAACGGCTATCGGGTATTTTTACTTCATACCCTGGCAACATGACAGACTTGGCAGAACGATTTCATTGCGTCATCATTCTTGCGCTGCTGGAAGAAGGGAAAAGGACGTAATTTAGTGCTTTAAATTGTTTTAATTATTCCACTGTAAGAGGGGACGAAATAACAAATTTTATATTGGTGCGTATTTCTACGAGTGGTTCATATTTGATATACATATTTCCTTTGATATTTATAATTCATTTCTAATGTTAATTACAGGACCCGTGAAGATACGACGCCGCCATCATGGCGTCAGATGAACAGTTTTCGTTATGCTGGAACAATTTCCATGCAAATATGTCAGCAGGCTTTCATGGCCTGCTTTCAAGAGGAGATTTAGTAGATGTTACGTTAGCGGCAGAAGGTAGATTATTGCAAGCACACAAATTAGTTTTATCAGTATGTTCTCCCTTTTTCCAAGAAATGTTCAAGATGAACCCTACTCAACATCCTATAGGTGAGACAATTACCAACATTTCTATTTTTTTTTTAATATGTATCATTCTTGTATTATAATGTATTTCTTTCTTTTCAGTATTTTTAAAAGATGTTAGTCATTCAGCGTTAAGAGATTTGTTACAATTTATGTATCAAGGAGAAGTTAATGTTAAGCAAGAGGAATTAGCCTCATTTATTAGTACAGCGGAACAACTTCAAGTTAAGGGTCTAACCGGTAATCAAAATGAAGAAAGTTCCACGCCATCAAAACCAAAGCCGACTTCAAGGCCTGGCCCGAGGTCGTCACAACAACGGATAATGACTAAGATAGAGACTGATTTAGATACTAAGACGTCAACTCCTGTAGCTGTTAAGCGGCCTAATAGGCCATCTATAGCATCTAATAATTCTTCAACTTCATCTGGACCTGCGAAACGGAAATGTGTTGATCCTTTGGAAGCTGGACCTTCGGGAGTAGCGAAAGATGAATACGTGACAATACCAGACGAAGACGAAAATAACGCAGTGGCACCCAAAATGGAACCGGAATTTGTAAATGAAAGTATGTGGGATGATGACGATGAAGGTGCGAATAATGATGACACGAATTTTGGTGAAGATGACTCGAATATGGAAATGTCTGGTGAGTTACCATGCTATAGATTGTAGGATGTCTAATTATTTCTTAGCAAAATCTAATCATGTTCCTTTTTATTTACAGGATTTGATGGTTCAGCCGCTGGAGATGGTACAATATCTGCAAGTGGTGATGGTGCTGTTGGCGATGCTCAAGGTAGGTTCCCTCGACATCTTACTTGGGGAGAGTACCCATCCCGGGATACGATGCCCTCAGTTACTTAGATATTAAGTTGAAATTTGTAAGTTAGCTTTAAGAGGTAAAAATGGTGGTGAAAAATTGGTAATTAAGGTAAAGGTAATGTAAAATAGTGAGAAACTTTAAACATGACTATGAAAAGACTTACTGAAAGAGTGAGGAGGTAAGTATGCCAGTCAAACAAAGTATGAGTTTGACTGGTGAAGGTTTGAAGAGGTGGAACAATAGTACTAAGGTAACTTTACTTAACACATTAGTTCAAAATAAGTCAAAGTGAAAAGTTCGTGAATCAAACTAGCTAGAATAAAAGTGAAAATAAAGTGCGCGTGCCCAGCCCATAAAATCTAAGTAGTGTGCGTTCGCGCAGCGGAATGTTGTTGAATTTAAAGATTTTAATTATGCAGATATTTAGTGTATGACGTCGTATAATTGTGTATGGTAAAAAAAAATTTGTGCACGCAGCGTGTGCGTTCGCGCAGCGGAATGTTGTTGAATTTAAAGATTTTAATTATGCAGATATTTAGTGTATGACGTCGTATAATTGTGTATGGTAAAAAAAAATTTGTGCACGCAGCCATTGTGGAGAAATTCACCAAAAACTGATTCCGCTGGGCGAACGTTCGCCCAGCGGAACTTTTTTTGATCCATTGACTTTAGAAGAAAAGAGATGTGTCCAATAATTAGTGTGTATTTGTGTGTAATTGTGTATGTATGAATAAAATTAGTGCATGCATAAACTTCGGAGAAATTCAAGTTTCCGCTACGCGAACGTTTGGCCATTAGCTAGTTTTCATACAAAGCGCTTACATAGAGAGCTGTAGATTTTTACATACGTTGTTTTGAATTTGTTTATATTTGTTTAAAAACAAATTTAGAAAAAAAACGTAAGGCTTAAAAGATAAAAATATAAACGTAAAATACGCTTATTAGGTCTTAGTTCTTAAAGTATGCACTTTGGGGTCTAGATTTTCACGTTTATACAAACCTTGTAAGTGTCTGCAACACGTTGCCAAGTATCAATGATGTTCCGTTAGTAATTAAAGAGTTATCGGACAATTTACCACGAATAGATCACTGTTTACAAAGCAGTCAAATATCATGACGTTCTAAAGGAATTGCATGGTAAAATGTATGCCAATAATTAGTGTATTCATTCAACTATTCACATGCAAAATTTCATGTCATTAAGTTCAGTAATTAAAGAAAAACAATTATAATACTGACGAAGCATCGAAAACCTACATAACCCGACCAAGTTCGGATAGCTACAAAAAAGCGGCCGTGCAATATATTTAGGTAACATCCCAAAATTTACAGTATAATACCGGTATTGAATTGGTACAGGTGATAACACAATTGTTGTTTCGATATAATTTATAGGTCATTTATTATGTACACCTACTTTTTTTAAATGTATTTGACTTTGACAGAAAGTAGGTACCGTTTACGTAGGTACTTTATTTAAGTATGCGCTTGAGACTTGAGATATAATCTAAATACAGTGTAAACTCTTTATAACATTATTCTCTATAACGATGAACTCTCTAAAACATAGAAAAGACCACAATTTGGTTGGTTTACCTTAAAACCCATACATTGATACACTCTTAATAGCGCAGCCGCCATTCTCTATTACGAAGAATACTTAATTGTGGTCTTTTCTATGTTATAGAGAGTTTATCGTTATAGAGAATAATGTTATAAAGAGTTTACACTGTATTTAGATTATATCTCAAGTCTCAAGCGCATACTTAAATAAAGTACCTACGTAAACGGTACCTACTTTCTGTCAAAGTCAAATACATTTAAAAAAAGTAGGTGTACATAATAAATGACCTATAAATTATATCGAAACAACAATTGTGTTATCACCTGTACCAATTCAATACCGGTATTATACTGTAAATTTTGGGATGTTACCTAAATATATTGCACGGCCGCTTTTTTGTAGCTATCCGAACTTGGTCGGGTTATGTAGGTTTTCGATGCTTCGTCAGTATTATAATTGTTTTTCTTTAATTACTGAACTTAATGACATGAAATTTTGCATGTGAATAGTTGAATGAATACACTAATTATTGGCATACATTTTACCATGCAATTCCTTTAGAACGTCATGATATTTGACTGCTTTGTAAACAGTGATCTATTCGTGGTAAATTGTCCTATAACTCTTTAATTACTAACGGAACATCATTGATACTTGGCAACGTGTTGCAGACACTTACAAGGTTTGTATAAACGTGAAAATCTAGACCCCAAAGTGCATACTTTAAGAACTAAGACCTAATAAGCGTATTTTACGTTTATATTTTTATCTTTTAAGCCTTACGATTTTTTCTAAATCTGTTTATTAAACAAATATACACAAATTCAAAACAACGTATGTAAAAATCTACAGCTCTCTATGTAAGCGCTTTGTATGAAAACTAGCTAATGGCCAAACGTTCGCGTAGCGGAAACTTGAATTTCTCCGAAGTTTATGCATGCACTAATTTTATTCATACATACACAATTACACACAAATACACACTAATTATTGGACACATCTCTTTTCTTCTAAAGTCAATGGATCAAAAAAAGTTCCGCTGGGCGAACGTTCGCCCAGCGGAATCAGTTTTTGGTGAATTTCTCCACAATGGCTGCGTGCACAATTTTTTTTTTTACCATACACAATTATACGACGTCATACACTAAATATCTGCATAATTAAAATCTTTAAATTCAACAACATTCCGCTGCGCGAACGCACACGCACGCAGCCATTGTGGAGAAATTCACCAAAAACTGATTCCGCTGGGCGAACGTTCGCCCAGCGGAACTTTTTTTGATCCATTGACTTTAGAAGAAAAGAGATGTGTCCAATAATTAGTGTGTATTTGTGTGTAATTGTGTATGTATGAATAAAATTAGTGCATGCATAAACTTCGGAGAAATTCAAGTTTCCGCTACGCGAACGTTTGGCCATTAGCTAGTTTTCATACAAAGCGCTTACATAGAGAGCTGTAGATTTTTACATACGTTGTTTTGAATTTGTGTATATTTGTTTAATAAACAGATTTAGAAAAAATCGTAAGGCTTAAAAGATAAAAATATAAACGTAAAATACGCTTATTAGGTCTTAGTTCTTAAAGTATGCACTTTGGGGTCTAGATTTTCACGTTTATACAAACCTTGTAAGTGTCTGCAACACGTTGCCAAGTATCAATGATGTTCCGTTAGTAATTAAAGAGTTATCGGACAATTTACCACGAATAGATCACTGTTTACAAAGCAGTCAAATATCATGACGTTCTAAAGGAATTGCATGGTAAAATGTATGCCAATAATTAGTGTATTCATTCAACTATTCACATGCAAAATTTCATGTCATTAAGTTCAGTAATTAAAGAAAAACAATTATAATACTGACGAAGCATCGAAAACCTACATAACCCGACCAAGTTCGGATAGCTACAAAAAAGCGGCCGTGCAATATATTTAGGTAACATCCCAAAATTTACAGTATAATACCGGTATTGAATTGGTACAGGTGATAACACAATTGTTGTTTCGATATAATTTATAGGTCATTTATTATGTACACCTACTTTTTTTAAATGTATTTGACTTTGACAGAAAGTAGGTACCGTTTACGTAGGTACTTTATTTAAGTATGCGCTTGAGACTTGAGATATAATCTAAATACAGTGTAAACTCTTTATAACATTATTCTCTATAACGATGAACTCTCTAAAACATAGAAAAGACCACAATTTGGTTGGTTTACCTTAAAACCCATACATTGATACACTCTTAATAGCGCAGCCGCCATTCTCTATTACGAAGAATACTTAATTGTGGTCTTTTCTATGTTATAGAGAGTTTATCGTTATAGAGAATAATGTTATAAAGAGTTTACACTGTATTTAGATTATATCTCAAGTCTCAAGCGCATACTTAAATAAAGTACCTACGTAAACGGTACCTACTTTCTGTCAAAGTCAAATACATTTAAAAAAAGTAGGTGTACATAATAAATGACCTATAAATTATATCGAAACAACAATTGTGTTATCACCTGTACCAATTCAATACCGGTATTATACTGTAAATTTTGGGATGTTACCTAAATATATTGCACGGCCGCTTTTTTGTAGCTATCCGAACTTGGTCGGGTTATGTAGGTTTTCGATGCTTCGTCAGTATTATAATTGTTTTTCTTTAATTACTGAACTTAATGACATGAAATTTTGCATGTGAATAGTTGAATGAATACACTAATTATTGGCATACATTTTACCATGCAATTCCTTTAGAACGTCATGATATTTGACTGCTTTGTAAACAGTGATCTATTCGTGGTAAATTGTCCGATAACTCTTTAATTACTAACGGAACATCATTGATACTTGGCAACGTGTTGCAGACACTTACAAGGTTTGTATAAACGTGAAAATCTAGACCCCAAAGTGCATACTTTAAGAACTAAGACCTAATAAGCGTATTTTACGTTTATATTTTTATCTTTTAAGCCTTACGATTTTTTCTAAATCTGTTTATTAAACAAATATACACAAATTCAAAACAACGTATGTAAAAATCTACAGCTCTCTATGTAAGCGCTTTGTATGAAAACTAGCTAATGGCCAAACGTTCGCGTAGCGGAAACTTGAATTTCTCCGAAGTTTATGCATGCACTAATTTTATTCATACATACACAATTACACACAAATACACACTAATTATTGGACACATCTCTTTTCTTCTAAAGTCAATGGATCAAAAAAAGTTCCGCTGGGCGAACGTTCGCCCAGCGGAATCAGTTTTTGGTGAATTTCTCCACAATGGCTGCGTGCACAATTTTTTTTTTACCATACACAATTATACGACGTCATACACTAAATATCTGCATAATTAAAATCTTTAAATTCAACAACATTCCGCTGCGCGAACGCACACGCACGCAGCCATTGTGGAGAAATTCACCAAAAACTGATTCCGCTGGGCGAACGTTCGCCCAGCGGAACTTTTTTTGATCCATTGACTTTAGAAGAAAAGAGATGTGTCCAATAATTAGTGTGTATTTGTGTGTAATTGTGTATGTATGAATAAAATTAGTGCATGCATAAACTTCGGAGAAATTCAAGTTTCCGCTACGCGAACGTTTGGCCATTAGCTAGTTTTCATACAAAGCGCTTACATAGAGAGCTGTAGATTTTTACATACGTTGTTTTGAATTTGTGTATATTTGTTTAATAAACAGATTTAGAAAAAATCGTAAGGCTTAAAAGATAAAAATATAAACGTAAAATACGCTTATTAGGTCTTAGTTCTTAAAGTATGCACTTTGGGGTCTAGATTTTCACGTTTATACAAACCTTGTAAGTGTCTGCAACACGTTGCCAAGTATCAATGATGTTCCGTTAGTAATTAAAGAGTTATAGGACAATTTACCACGAATAGATCACTGTTTACAAAGCAGTCAAATATCATGACGTTCTAAAGGAATTGCATGGTAAAATGTATGCCAATAATTAGTGTATTCATTCAACTATTCACATGCAAATTTTCATGTCATTAAATTCAGTAATTCAAGAAAAACAATTATAATACTGACGAAGCATCGAAAACCTACATAACCCGACCAAGTTCGGATAGCTACAAAAAAGCGGCCGTGCAGTATATTTAGGTAACATCCCAAAATTTACAGTATAATACCGGTATTGAATTGGTACAGGTGATAAGACAATTGTTGTTTCGATATAATTTATAGGTCATTTATTTTTGTACACCTACTTTTTTAAATGTATTTGACTATGACAGAAAGTAGGTACCGTTTACGTAGGTAGGTAGGTAGGTAAACGGTACCTACTTTCTGTCATAGTCAAATACATTTAAAAAAGTAGGTGTACAAAAATAAATGACCTATAAATTATATCGAAACAACAATTGTCTTATCACCTGTACCAATTCAATACCGGTATTATACTGTAAATTTTGGGATGTTACCTAAATATATTGCACGGCCGCTTTTTTGTAGCTATCCGAACTTGGTCGGGTTATGTAGGTTTTCGATGCTTCGTCAGTATTATAATTGTTTTTCTTGAATTACTGAATTTAATGACATGAAAATTTGCATGTGAATAGTTGAATGAATACACTAATTATTGGCATACATTTTACCATGCAATTCCTTTAGAACGTCATGATATTTGACTGCTTTGTAAACAGTGATCTATTCGTGGTAAATTGTCCTATAACTCTTTAATTACTAACGGAACATCATTGATACTTGGCAACGTGTTGCAGACACTTACAAGGTTTATATAAACGTGAAAATCTAGACCCCAAAGTGCATACTTTAAGAACTAAGACCTAATAAGCGTATTTTACGTTTATATTTTTATCTTTTAAGCCTTACGTTTTTTTTCTAAATCTGTTTTTAAACAAATATAAACAAATTCAAAACAACGTATGTAAAAATCTACAGCTCTCTATGTAAGCGCTTTGTATGAAAACTAGCTAATGGCCAAACGTTCGCGTAGCGGAAACTTGAATTTCTCCGAAGTTTATGCATGCACTAATTTTATTCATACATACACAATTACACACAAATACACACTAATTTTTGGACACATCTCTTTTCTTCTAAAGTCAATGGATCAACGTTCGCCCAGCGGAACTTTTTTTGATCCATTGACTTTATAGAAGAAAAGAGATGTGTCCAAAAATTAGTGTGTATTTGTGTGTAATTGTGTATGTATGAATAAAATTAGTGCATGCATAAACTTCGGAGAAATTCAAGTTTCCGCTACGCGAACGTTTGGCCATTAGCTAGTTTTCATACAAAGCGCTTACATAGAGAGCTGTAGATTTTTACATACGTTGTTTTGAATTTGTTTATATTTGTTTAAAAACAGATTTAGAAAAAAAACGTAAGGCTTAAAAGATAAAAATATAAACGTAAAATACGCTTATTAGGTCTTAGTTCTTAAAGTATGCACTTTGGGGTCTAGATTTTCACGTTTATATAAACCTTGTAAGTGTCTGCAACACGTTGCCAAGTATCAATGATGTTCCGTTAGTAATTAAAGAGTTATAGGACAATTTACCACGAATAGATCACTGTTTACAAAGCAGTCAAATATCATGACGTTCTAAAGGAATTGCATGGTAAAATGTATGCCAATAATTAGTGTATTCATTCAACTATTCACATGCAAAATTTCATGTCATTAAATTCAGTAATTAAAGAAAAACAATTATAATACTGACGAAGCATCGAAAACCTACATAACCCGACCAAGTTCGGATAGCTACAAAAAAGCGGCCGTGCCATATATCTAAGAAACCATTTTATATAGTCCTATCATAGAACTAAAGGGAAGAAAAAGTGGCGACAGTTATATTACGTCACAGTTCCATAGAACAAATGGGAACTACCGTTAGAAATCAAATTAGTGGCGGTCGCTTATCCAGACACGCAGCATTGAATGACGTAATCGCCGGGCCCTTGCCAGCGTGCGTGTCCCAGCAATTCTGAAACCGTCCGGGTTGCTTCGCGCCGATGGTAAGAGGCCCAACGGTTGCACACTCGTTCCTTGGAGGAGTGGGATGGTGTTAGTATGGGACGCAACTTGTGTCGACATATTTTGGCCCCATCTCACGTTTCTAAGTCTGCTGTCGGGGCTGGATCAGCCGCGTCTGCCGCAGAAGGACTGAAGCGGAATAAGTACTCGAATTTGGGTCCTGAGTACATCTTCAACCCTTTTGTGGTAGAAACTATGGGGCCATGGGGTCCAGACACTGTGACCTTCTTTAACGATTTGTCTGGTCGCCTGAAGGAGGTCAGCGGGGACCCAAGGCCTGGGGCTTATTTTGGCCAAAGAATTAGTTTAGCCATTCAGCGCGGAAATACTGCCAGCATCTTAGGCACTCTCCCTGTTGGCAGTGATTTCGCTCAAATATTTTATTTATTTTTTTATTATAATTTATTTATAAATAATTTAGAAATCAAATAAAGTTTTATATTAATAAATTATAATATTTGTTTTATTTGGCTTATCTGTATCTAGAACTCCAATGCTAAATGGGACTTAAATAGAATACAATTACTATATATCATCCTAGCATGTTGGAGGAGCTACCAAAAGACAAGGGGTCAATGTAACATATTGGGTGCTAAGCTAGCAACCTGATACAAATATTTTTCGGCTAAGGCAGTTGTTAAGAATCTTTTGCCGAAACTTTGGAGTTGGTGATTCTATGGCCACCTTGATCCCACATGTTAACCTTTCGGAGTAGTCTGAAGTGTAAGTATCTATCTCTGAAAATATCTAATATTATATTCCATGGTCACCTTGACCCTACATGGCAACCAGATAGTCAGCACAATTTACAAACAATGAATGTGCCGAGGAATGCGTAGATAGTTCACATTGTTTTTCCGACCATAGGTTGTATATTTTATACAAACTTATTATGATTGCAAAAATGTAAATGCTATAAATTGTACATACTCTAGCTGATATTGAACATTGAATGAACTGATTCAGATGCAACCAATGACCTATACATATTTTTGTTTTCTTATTTTGAGGAAAAATAAAGAAAAATGCTTTTCTTAACTTATATCATAAGTTCTCTTAATCTTTCTATATATTTGTTACATAAACCCTTATAAAGGGTTACATTATACCAATAAAAGTATAAATTATAAAAGAATACCATTATAATTTATATTACGTGTATCATGTGATTTTTAAAGAGTTTTAAGAATATAATGAAGTCTATTTGATACTAAAACAGGGTAAGGAAACGATAGTTACTACATGAAACAGGCATTGTGTCATTTAAGCTAATTGCCGATTTTCTCCACTACAATGAAACTGTTACAGAGAAACTACTGGTACCCTAATAAAAAAATATAAATGATCAAATCTGATTTAAAAGTTCAGAAGGCACTCTGATGGGTAGTCTTACGTGAATCCAATTCAGAAATATAAACTAAATAGAAGTTATTTGAGATCAATTGAAACTACATAATATTAAGTTACAAAAATATAAGAAGCAATATTTGTTTTATAGTACCCGCCACATAAGGTGGCAGTTGGAGGCGTCGCCACAGTCGCGTAATCCAGTGTTGCCAGTAAACACGCCAAAACTAGCACTCACTGTGCCATACGGCTCGATACATTATATTGAGGTTTCATTTGTAACGATCTTTGGTTGCAGAGCTATAAACTCAAATAAAACAAATTAATATACCAAAGTCAAAAGTCAAAATATTTTTATTCAAAATAGGCCCTATCATAAGCTCTCTTTGAAAGTTATTTTATGATCTAAGTACAAATTAAAAAAACTATATATTGACAAAAGGAATATATATGAGTGAAGTGGAAGGGCGGTTACGTAGGGGCCGGCCTAATAAGACATATATGTAACAGTCAGATAGACGCTATATTGAAAAAAGGTGACGTTAGGAGTACCTATAACCGCCGAGAGTGTATTAGAGAATGTATGAATGACAATGAAGCGAAAGTGGTCTGTCAGGATCGGGACAAATGGGGATCCGTGATCTCTGCCTACCCCTCTACAGGGAATCAGGCGTGATGTGTATGTATGTATGTAAAAAAACTATTTCAAACATGGCACTGAGCATTGTCTTTACATATTTTTACCGAGGTTAGTTCACCAACCATTTCGGCTGCTCAAGATGCCACGTCATGAAGACCACGACCGCTCTGATAAGAGCGTAACGATTGAGAAGAAGAAGTTCAGCGGAGACCCTTGGAGAAGAACTAACAAGAAACTCCAGAAATCAATTTATTATAATCACCCTTAACAAACATAAAAATTACAAAGAGTGGGCAAAAAACACAACGCTGGTAATACTAAATTTACCTTTCATACAAAATAACACGCAATGGCGGAAACGTCAAATTTAGTTCCAAGTTTGGCTACTGCCACCTTATGTGGCGGGTACTCTAGTGTAGCCAGTGGTAAAAACATCACTCTGTATTGTCTATGATCCAAGAATGAATCTGCGCGCGTCTATTTGACACATGTTGACGGATGCAACGCTGTGAGCGCTCTTTGGTTTCGTGCGTGGATTGCGTATTGAAAGGCATGTCTATGGTTTTAGTTGTCGTGCGTGAGTTGTGTTCGTGCGTGTGATGCTTGACAGTCGGTCACTCGTGGGTTGTTTACTACAAAATCTGTATATTTTGTGATATTATCAATATATTGCTGTGTTCATTTATTATAGTGGTGTAATATTATGAATATGAAAAGTACCTGAGCTAAAAAATTGGGCAATGATAAATACTTACTACCGTAATATAATGTGATCAAAATTAAACTACTCTCTGACCAAATTATGTGATGTTATTTTTGTGTGAAACTTATCGTGGTTCTGCATTTGTTACAATATCATTTGATCATAAGTGATTCGTATTATGTTATGGATTATTTGGCAGTGGCTGGAACTCAGGTAAAGTTGTAATATTTTCTCAATATATATCTGTATAGGTTCACACATCGCAATCTAATTTTGGTTATACATTTGGAGACGTTTGGGATCGGTGTATGATTGATTGTACATTCAATTAATTATATACTATGATTTAAAGTTAAATTTAACTATAATTATTATATTTTGATGTTTTTAACACATAAACATAACCTACCTTTTAAATTAAATAATTCATGGTGCATTTTTAAAATGTATCAAAATAATAATTGAGGACATCTTTACTTTTTTAGTATTTATAATGAAAACACAGCACTATTGTTAATTAAATATAATGTTATAAATGGAATATACTTTAATGAAACTAATTGACCCTAAATTTCACATTCTACTCAGAAGTTATTATGCTACAATTTGACGGATATCATTCAAATTAGTAAGCTAACACATCTTAATCCATGCATGAGTTAGATTGTCATTATAATTAATAAATAAGACCAAGTGATTTAAGAGAAAGCACTACTATCGCATCCAATACTTTTAATAAAGGTTTCTGAAGTTTAATGTCTATGGTATGTGAAGTTAAAGTTATTGAGTTGTTTTATAACTAAGTAAATAATTCATCTTATATATAATATAGTATATATCAACTAAGTGAATATATTAGTATTGCAAGGAATAAAATATGGTAAAATAATATTGATGTTCAAAAATTTATTATATACACTAACTTCATTTAAGTAAGTTACTGATATAATTTATTTTAAATATTTTTTTGTGTTATTACTATGATTGATATTGGTTACTTATTTAAATTAACTGGAGCATCATTATTGATGAAAGCTAATGAACTTAGAAATCAAATTGATCAATACTCTTAAAATTATGAATACCATTTTATTTGTTACCATATTTGTAATATAGTAAAATAAAACTACTAAATACCATGATGTGTCATAATCTCCTTATCTTAAACATATACCTTCAAACTTCTCTAAATACAACATATAAATAAAAATATAAAGAATAAACTATATTACTAAATTCGTAGACAGGCCTAAGGTAGACTCAATCAAAACTTTACCTAATTAACAGAACATTTGAAAATAATATGGATGTACAACATATCCAGAAAAAAAACTTAATAAAATATTTAATTAAATTCAAATCAGACAGACATATCACAGTGGATATTGTTTATTTATTGCTCTGTCAGTTCAGGTAGCAAAAATTCTGCTAAAATAAATACTGGACAAGCGAAAACCAGGTTAGACTTATTTAGACAGTTTTTGTGTTGGGCTATGGCACAATCTAGCAATATGATTATTAAGAGCCAAGTATGACAAATCAGTTGCTGAATACCATAAAATAAACATCAACACTAAAATCCCTTTGCCTTTGCTTTTTCATCTGTGCAATTGTAGAATAAGTAATATTTGGCCTCGCAACGTGACCACAACCTCTAGTCGCTATTACTATCTGTACCTGAAAATGGGCTGGGAATGCTTAGGTTGCATTACTTACTGGTTGTTAGTTAATTATGTTTTTGCATACATCTATAAATAATGTGTAATGAAATACAGGAAAAGTCCATTGAAAAATGTTCCATATAGGCTCAATACTGTGGTTCCCAAATCCTTCATCTTATTATAATTCTAAAAAGTATGAAGAACCTGTATAGATAGAGAACAACAAGATATAGTGGATATATTCCTTCAAAGCCATTTGAATCTCTATAACCAATTAATATAATGCTATATAAGCAAAAGTTAGATTTTTTGTATTAGATACTTTATTAAAAGGTGATTAATTTATTGTCATAGAGCATATAACAGGTATGCAGATGTGTGTGGATTTATGGGAAGCAAAATTTCCAGAATCTTCTATCTATGCTCACCGCTCTAAAAATGTAAACAGAAATGGTTATATGGGTCCATTAATTAATGAGTTACTCTAAGCAGTAATTGATTTGCTTATCTTTTTAAAGATATTTTCAAGATATGTTGGTAGGTTTGTTTTGTATTTACATGGCAAGAATATAAATTATATCTATATTTATCAATTCTTCCAAATAATAGTTTATATTTCACTAGAGTGAGATATAAACTATTATTAAGACATAAGAGAAAAAAGACATAAGAGAAAGCAAGACATAAGAGAATACTATGTGCCTTTCTTCTCATGAATCATGTTAGACCAATAAATTTATTGATTCCTAGATCTCCCTATTACCTCCTAAGATATGCTGAGAATAAGGTTGCACTATACTTGCGTCCAAGAATAGCATCCTATATTCCCTCTAAAGATTTTCAGTATTTTAATGATTCTTCTATTTGTTGGATGTGAGCTGCTATGTTGCATAAATTTTACTTATACTCTGATCACAACAATACATAAATGAAGTATTTACATAAATATTTAAACATTTAAAATCTAGTCTAATACATTGAAATATCACTAAAAATATAAATATGTAATTATTTCTCTGATTATGAGAGCATAGTGCATTTACATCTATTTGTGCTATTATACTGACTCTGGTTTAGTGTAATAAATGAATGGGCTACAATATTCACATGACTATAGATAGTATTTTTGTAGATGACACTTGATAGCAGTCATCAAAATGAAATGCAACATTGTCCAGTTGTTGTCCATATTGTTGTTATTGTTAGCCTATCATGCTAAAATTAGAAAATAAGGGCAGAATATGAAAGTTCAATAAAAATAAACACAATTTTATTAAGGAATAGTTCTTGATTCAATTTACCATCTGTTTATCATCTTATGTATATTTTAACAATTTGTAATGTATATTGTATTGTTATTTGCAGTTTTATCTTTTGGAACTCAAGTTTTGAAATCTATTTCAATAAATTTTACAGCTTTTTATTATTTTTATAGCTCAGTATACATTTATATAATTATCATCAAGAAAGATTCATTTAACTAGTGTTACTTACTTCTTTCCTTACTTATCAGTTCTTTTGCAACATAAAATTAATAAGTTGTGTTTTGGAATGTCTGTTAGCATTATAAAAATATGAGTATTTAATGCTTCCAATATTTTTACTAATTTTCTCTATTTGTCTGGGACACAACTACAATTTTATCTATCTGCCATTCTCCCTGACATGTCGTAAAAGGCTACTAAAGAACTAGGGGTCAGTGGAATATCTTGGACAAGGGATTAGCTATTTGTCATCAATGTTCCATATAAAATCACAACCAATGTGACCAAAGAGTTATTATAGTCTCTTCAAGTTACTGTCTACCCATAAAGGGATAAAAGACTTTATTAACTTGTCCTATGATTTCTTGCTATTCGCCAAGGGCAAGCTTGTGTAACATGTTAATAATGCACCATAGCCAAGGAATAATAGTTGTAATAATGGTCTATTTGTCATAAGTTATATCCTTATATCACCATAACATACAGACACTTAATAATATTATTAATAATAAGTTTAGTTACTGAGGTATACATAAATGAGCAGTAATCATATTCTATGTCATACATCCACATCATGCCTGCTGAGCTATCTTATAATTCCAAGCAGAGTTCACATATACCCATTATTTCCAGTCTTGATACCTTTACTATTACTACCACACTATAGGCACAACTTGTGTATAAAAATCCCTTATTGTGGGATGGTAGTCAGAGACTTAAGTACCCAACAACAAAATTGCCAAAGCATGTTAGGTATGAAATACTCAACACTTACTTTTCAATAGATAGAAATCACCAAATGTGATAGTAGAGGGTAAACTATATGACCATATTCGGGCACAGGCTACCTATCCTGATGAATAGGCAGGTTTTCTCAAGAAGTTTTCCCTCACCATTAGTTCTGTACGTAAATGAAAACTACATTTTTAATGCTAGAGCCAGGATTCAAACCTAGGACTCCTAATAAGAAGTCAAAAGTCTTACCTACTTAGCTATTATTCATCTGTATGACATGGACCACCCAAGATTGAAGCATGGCCCTTTCCATTGTTATCTCTAAATCCTCCGTCAGACTCTAAATTACTACTTTCATTTCTCTCAAGACATCTTTTCATTACATGCCAACCTTAACATTAATTTTATGCAACTGCTAATCAACAGCGTTCATTCGACTTTTTACTTCTGCTACTTGTTCAAAATTCAATCACAAACCACCACTAGTTAGTCAATGTTGGATTCAACACAGCCCATTGAATAACCATATAGTAAAAAGAGACAATTGACATGTGGACTAGCTATTTATAATACTAGGAGGCACATAGGTGGCTTTTCAGAATATAGATATAGAATAAGATAGATATGCTTCCCTAATATAAGACATAATGTTAAAGGGAAATTTTATTATCACCTATCAGTATAATCAATAAAAATGTAGTATCTTTATAATGGTTATTGAGTTTTATCCAATTTAAATTAACTCCAGTTTTTATTGTTTCAGATTATCAACAATGGCAATTCAATGCAGAAACGGAAGTTTCTTGGATATCATGAGCTAAGATTATATTCAATATCAGAGCTGCTCAATGCTGATAAGAGATTAAAAAAGTTTTTGTTAATTTGTGATTGTATAGTAAAATTGTTATGCATATTGTAAATGTGAATTTTAAATTACCTTGCAATTAATTGTAAAAGATGAAGAACTTTAAGATACGCGGGGATCTATTGTCGAAATACTACTTCCTATTCAGTAGTTTATTTAAGCCAAAAAGTGTTTTTACCATTTTGTTTTATTAACTTGTTAACTGCATTGATTTTATTTTAGGTCACCCAAAACTGTGTTATTATAAAAACAGCTTACCAGTTTGGTTTTTGTAAATGTTACATCTATATGTTTGTATTTATTTTATTTCATAGTACGTCCTATTGGTAATGCTACCTTAGCTTAGCGCCTATAGTAGAATGACAATGTGATTTGGTGGTCAGTTATAGGTCTGCTGCAGCGGCGCGGCGCGGAGCAGAAGGGCGACCTGCACTTCATCCAGACGAAGAGCGGGCACCTGCAGCTCATCTACGAGCCGTACATCTTCGTGACGGACAGCGTGCGCAGCGGCCGCACCTTCTGGCGCTGCATGGAGTACAGCAAGCGGTGCCGCGCGCGCATCACCTCCAAGAACAACGTGCTGCGCATCACCAACCCCGTGCACAACCACGCCGACACGCACATGCGCAAGATCACGCGCAAGTACCAGCTGGGAGAGGTGGTCACCTGCCCCTTCGTCTGAGCCCACGCGCACTCCTCTCCTCAAATGACGCTATATAGCATACACCAGAAATGATAATAAGTTATTAGGCGATGAATAAGCAATATTTGTTATATTTAAAGAGCCTTGGACCATTTTCTGCTTGGCAGATAATGCGCATTTAGATCACCCCTAGGGAACGGGGCGACCGACTATTCTACCGCTGCGTAGGCCTCATCGAGACTGCAGTGTTTTGGTGAGGAACAGCGTGAGAGTTATTGATAATAAAACATTGATTTCAACAAACGTGATACTATTTTAATATACAAGTTCATGTGACATTCGTGTTGGTTTTTTATTGTATTGTCCCACCGAATTGAAACTGTACGTAGTGCTACATTTTATTTTAAATTAGCGTTACTCGCTTTTAATCCAACGCATTTTGCTCGTTGATTAACTGTGATTGTACGTACATTAGAGTAAGTAGAATAAATAAATGCTTTGTGATAACGCCTGTGGTATTATTTATTGGAGGGCGCGCTGTGTCCTACACGAGGACGCGCAGAGGGGCCGCGTCGCTGGTGATCGGTGGCTGCACGTTCACGGCGCGCAAGAGGCGCGGCGAACGCGTCTACTGGTCGTGCAGCGGCCGCCGCCTGGGCTGCACCGCGAGCGCGCTCACCGTCAGCGGCAGGCTGGCCAAAGCGCGCGCCACGCACAACCACGCGCCCAACTACCTGCGCGCGCACAGCTCCCGCCGCGTCGACAGCCTCATCGAGACCCTCATCCCACCCGAGAGAAACAATTAAATGTCGAAACCAGAGTGTCTTTTATTTGGTCCCTTTTGCGATTCAGCCGGTGAGTATGGCAGGGACTCGCAGCGGGCGGGGGCGGGGGCGCCGGTGCAGGGCCCTCATGACGTGTGTCGTCTGTTGCAGTGCAGTTCGTGATCTCGAGCCGCGGCCGGCGGCACATGCGCCTCGGCGGCTTCTCCTTCTACGCGGAGAAGAGCTTCCCCAGCAAGGGCAAGGTGCGGTGGCGGTGCACGCGGCGCACCTGCCGGGCCTACGCGCACACCTTGCACGACCGCATCTTCGCACTGCGCGCCGTGCACTCGCACGACCCGCCCCACGTGCCTTAGCCGCCGAAGCGACAGCACCTGTACCGTTCTAGTCACACGAGGCGCTCGCTGCTGCTCCTTATGCTCATTGTTATGGGAATATAACGTTGCGATTGTAGTTGCATGCCTTTAGTATTGCTACCTCTGACCACGCGAGGCATGCGCACAGGTGGCGGGCGTCGCGGTCGCGCCCTGTCTAACGTTCGTTCTGGTGTGTGGCAGGGTCGGTGCGGCTGTGCGTCGGGCCGGGCGGGCGGCCGCGGCTCTGGGTGCGCGGGCGCAGCTTCTACGCGGCGCACACGATGCGCTCGGGCGTGGTGCGCTGGCGCTGCACCATGGGCGGCTGCGCGTGCAAGGCCTACACGCAGTGGGGCGCCCTGCACAAGCTGGTGGGCGAGCACAACCACGCGCCCCGCGAGAGGGCGAGGCGAGCGCCGCCCCCGCCCCCCGCGCTCTGCGCCTGGCCCCACCGCTAGGGCT
>JAMBLF010001790.1:0-36256 GCA_030578115.1 Leucoptera coffeella
AGCAAGCCAAGTAACGTGTTAAAGGAAATAGATAATAAGTGTCTGAACGAGTGATAAGCTACACTAATTATACAACTGATACACAATTCTCTGTCACATGCCTTTAACAACTACCTAACTGCAGAATATATTAGTCTATACAAACAAATGACAAACAGGTCCACAACCATTAACAGGCGGGCCTCCCTGGATAGTCAGAAGTTCAGGTATCATCATTCATATCTGCAACAGTAACAGGAGTAATTCTATGGCCATCTCGAACTCACAAGACCAGATAGTCAGTACTCAATATGACATGTGATAAGTTATGGTGGCATTCACAAGCACTGTCTAGTAGTTTTTGGGGAACAAGTAGGTTTCTCATAGTGTTTTCCCTATTGATAGTGTTCAGTGCATTTTGCTAATACATAAATGTATTTTTAAAAGGAAAATAAAATCTACAATGAATGGTGGCTACGTTGAAGCAAAGAAAAATATTATAAGTTGATATTCTGCACTGTGATGAAGCCCGAAAGAGCATAAAAAACTCTAAACTCACTATTTCTGAAATATGAACACTATATTACTTAATAAATGTAGCCTAAATAGTCAACTTGCAATACATAAAATAAAATTAATGCAAAATCAAAATACTAAGTATTCATAAAAAAACCAAAATCACGTAAGCAAACATAAAATTTTCTGCCTGCCAAACTGTTATCAATACTCCAATGAAAGGGCATAACAACCTCAATTGTTATGGCATAGATGACTGCAAACATATTATATAGCTGAAGTTCTGTTTATACTAAACAGGAAAGTGGATGTGAGTGTGTTTGTGTACTACATGTTCTTCCTGGCATGTTGGGACTACTAAGGGACTAGATCACCAACGTTGCATTATTACATTGCAAACCTAATATTATAGCTAAAAAGTGACCTAGGAGATATTATATTGATGTGAATGTATATGTAAGTATATTTCAAGCTAAGCTGCAATTTTGATAAATGTCACTGTGTTAAGCATAATGTAAGGGTGAATCTTTCATTACTTTAGAAGAAAGGTCTTAAGTTTAAGTTTAATTAAGTTCATACATAAACAGTTCAGCCGATCCATCATTACTCATGTGGACATTCAGTACGCATGTACTAATTATCCTGTATTTAGGTATTAGTATGAATCATTCAACTTGGCGGTAACTAGAAACATAAAGCTATGTACAGAAACAGCTGAGTTCAGTGTGTATGTATTTCTCTTGTCTCAAAACCCTGATCATAGCTTTGGTAATCTATAAACAACACAAGGGTAAGCTTAATAATTGTGATGAAATGTAACGGCTATTGGTAATGGAGACACACTGAAATAACCATCACACACATAATTTAAGGAAAATAATTGAAAGCTCATCAAAAAGGATTCAATGTACACCAAAATATAGCTAAACGCACACCAAAATCTAGCAAAAGTTAGGTTTTTTGTTAGGACTGTATTATTTTGTGCAAAACAGTGTTTTTTGGTAGTTTAAACATAAGCCATAATTTAATGCACCAATCATTTTAAGAAAACCTGTGTCTTTCCATGAAATACAAACACAAGTTTCAACATCACAGTAACCATCTCATATAGTTTCAAAACCTAAGCTGAAGCATAGTTGGCTAGGCATGTTGAATGTGGCTATAAAACGGTCAGTTTATGACGTTCCTAGTACCAATTGTTCAACTGGATTCTAGTACAAGCCCTTGAAACAAATCTATTATGAGCGAATGTGGCACAGAAACCTATGTTGCAATAGGTTTAAGTTAAAAGTAAGCAGCTAATACCTATGTATTGATGATAAAACCATTTAACTAAAAGGGAATGTAAATAGAATACTTATGAGAGGTCAGGATAATAAAATGCCTAAAAGAAAGAATTCAGCTTGAAAGCTGTAAGGTATCCCAACTGACATGTAAACTACAACAGAATACAAGCACAACCTGAATGTTCCTATGAAATATGAGAAGAAAGGAACAAAAAGCCAAAACTATATCAAAATTTTAGATTGTTATAGATTTCATGAATGAATTCCTAATAAATATATCCCCTTCACAGACATAAAGCATGTGGAAATATGGCTTTTAGTAAGCTCAAATCTCATCTTAATATCTCTACCAATCAATACAGTAAACAATTTAAAATAAAGAATGATCTTCTGTGCATAATGGGGCCTAAACCAACCAATATTTCAGTTTAAATTTCATTTCGTAAACAAACCAATGAATTCACGACACTAGCGAACTTAGAACAATGCACCACAGTCATGTTGTTTAGCTTACCAGTCGGAATCTTATTGTAATCAATCCTTTCTCTGCTAAAACTATTGCCCAATACGCACAGACGATCACTTAAAGGGGTGTTTAAACAGCACGGGACGCCCGCAGCTTCAATCTGGGAGACGGAGGAGCGAACGGAGCGTGTTGTGGTGTAAGGGAACAGGCACGAGGTAGACGAGGTCAGCGCGGTTCTTTGTGGCCACGGCCGTGACGCGCGTCCGTAGCTCGAATAGTGCGTCGGGCGTCCTGGCTCGGACACAAAAGGCTACTTACGGATGGGCGGCATGCAGAGGCTCGTCCATGGAGCGGCTGCAGCAGGCTGGACGCGCTGGGACTAGTGGCCGCGCGGCGCGAGGGTCCGTCGCGCCATCACGCCCGCGCGCCCGTACAATCCGACACCTTCGAACACATTCACACGTTGCACAAACACTGTTTTGTTACATTCGTCCACTTTTCTTTGAAAAATCAATAGACATTTTCTCACAATTCACAGCTAGAGCGAGTCGATGTCCAGCGCAGGTTAGGACCATGAAGTTTGCAAGCTTTTTTAGCAGCGCACCGGTGGTGTTACCAACTTTTTTTTTGCTACTTTTTGTTTTGGCTGCTGAGATTTTTTTCCTTCCCCACTGATTTGTGTTAACTTCGGACTAGTCGCGCGGGTCTTTCATAATACCCGGAGGTTGCCTTTCACGCACGCTCACTTCGGACTAAACGCCCCGCCGATGCGAGAGCGCGCCATTTTCAAATTGAACACGCCTTGTATTCGTACCGAGTGCAAATCTTATAATAAAACTCACTTCTGTGAAACGTCTGATGGTGATTTTGTGAGGGAAATGTTTTAAAACGCCGTGGAGTGTAATAAATAAAGAATTGTTATGTAGAACTTTTTATTGTTGCAAGATCTGAATTATTATTATAGAACGAATTGAATTTACAGTTGTATCTTTTTGCATATTTGACAGTAAAAAAACATGAATACGTATTTTTTGTAAAGAAAACTTGAAAATTTAAAATGTATAAGGTAAAACGTATGTAACATAACATAATACTTCTAATTTTGAAATTATATATCTCGACGAATAAGCTATGAATCTTAAGCATAAATGCATTAAGTGCCTCATGACCTTTACATGCGCAAAACAGAGTTTTTCATATTACGTACACCCCTTGAGAAGAATGACTTCAATTTGATCTGTATGTGTTCTTCGCGGCTTACCCCATCCAACTCTACCATGTATTATTTAGCAGTTGTGCAGCAGCAGTGCAGTTAGTTATAACACCTTTCCACACATCTTATTTGAATAAAATAAATAAAATCTGTTGGAAAAATGACAGTACTTAAATGACAAAAAATCATTATCTTCTGTAAACAGTTAACGGTCGATCAATCAAGCCTGTGATTACCCCAAAGGGGTTACTGCATTTATATTTATATTTTTGGTAAATCAAAGAGTATGGTGGTAGTATTGTAGTTTGTTATAATAAGCAAGGTTATAGGTAAAACATAGAAGTGAAGCAATCAAACAATTTATCTATCATATCGTAGTTATCAGCAGCCGATAAAAAGTAAGTATCCTTGAAGTACTTTGTCAAGATTACGATACTAAAGTTCCATATCTAGACATTTGGAATGACTTCTCGAATAAAAACCTTATAAACACAGGTGGTTTATGATTGAAACGCAAAATTTAGTACACAATTAGAATTTATTTATCCAAACATTAGTTTCGCTTGCTGATATTCTTCGTCATCGATGCTATTGCGTTGTGGATTAAGTTGGAGGAGTTGAATCTCACTTTAACAATAAAAAGTGAAGAGATCACACCTCCACTTGACCCCTGACGCTAAGAACGAATGGCAGTGACGATGTAGACTGGTGGACGAAGCGGCACCACGCGTGAGCTGGAAAGTTAGATCTGGCAGGAATAGGGGAACTGTCAAGACCTCCTGTCCAACTCAGACGTGGAGCCTCCACAGCTGATGTCTGCAACAAAAGACACGTTTAGAGAATTCACAACTAAAGAGACGCGCACTCGCCTCGACTGCGGCCCACTATCGCCATGGCGGATAACGGCTCCTGATAAGAGCGATATTTCTTCATAATGTTGGCATAGTGCATCACTCGGTTTAATTCGAATTATTTAATAAATAAAAAGCCTCAACTGAAGAACACAAGTAACCGCGCCGTTTGTTACGTAAGTTAATTGCTTCGGTACTAAATTACTGTAAATATCATCTATTCAGGGCAAAGTTTTGTTTTGAAATGGATTAATAAACAGTTCAAATGTCCAGTTATAAATCTAGTTATAAAGAATAATGTCACCAGTTGAAACAGTATGAGTTACAGATCCCTGCAAAATTGTCCAAAAACCTCTCTTTGGCGGCCATCTTGAGCACTAACACTGCAACACGTCAATTACAGAACCGATGACACGTCAATAGGAACCCATTCGATCGATAGCCCTATATTTATACTTTCGATAAATCAGCGATATGATATCAGGATACGGCGAGGAGTGAGTGTTTATCGGCCGATAAGATTCCGATGGAGGCGATTGATTGGTCGCCGGCGCTGGTATCTCCTGGCCGTCACTCGGGCTGGCCAATGGGGACGCGGGATCTCGTGATGGAGCTCGCCAGCGTGCGAGGCCCGCGGCTCCGACCGACTATCTGCCGCAGCAGCAGCCTCGGCGCTGTTTGCACAAGAGATACAACTTTACGATCTTTATCAACGCAGATAGGCTTCAATCATTTTCACTCACAACCTGGGCTGTGTGAACTGGAGGTAAAGTTGTTGACCTCTGATAGAAGCGTGCATTTCTTTAATAATTTGCAAAAGGAAAGGTTTTGCTTATAACCTATATAAGGTAATCATTTTTGATGAGCACGTGCTTTGAAACCAATGTTAGATGTTTGGAATTTAAAGTTTACACATGGGTTCTATATTTTAAGATTATAAACAAGTTTAGTTTATATCCTCTTGTGTATAATCTAGATACATAAGTTTATCTATCGATAGATAAATCTATTTCTGACCTGGAAAATGATTCAACCTGGCGTGAGGATAACATCTTGACAAAAGATTAAGCGAAAAACTAACCTAAAAAACCACATTGCTTTCACGATACCTGCAACCAATTCGATTACGCTATCTAGCGCCCTGATATCGACGCTAGAAAAACAAACAGACCTTGGCAAGTGTGGTTTACTTCGCACAAATCGTGGAAAAGCGAAACGACGACGACTTCGAAATATTTTGACAACGATAACAAGAAAGAGGTTGCTATCAAATGGTGTCACTGATAACAGACGACCGGGCAGGTGCACGCGTGAGCCAACCGATTAGGGACAGTTCTGCCTACAGAGGTCCCAACACTTACATACTAGGTTAGAAATACACTTGAAATAATAAACCTCCATTTATAGCCTTATTGACTATTAAGAATACAAATTTATGTTTGGGGCTATAAAAGAACTGTATAAATAAGTCATTCGCTACATATTTGTAGCATTTTATATTAACTATCCTCAAAGTACCTAAAGTTAGTAAGTATAAAATAGATAACATAACCTAGTGTAGACCAAAACAAAAATCTGTATTAAAAATGTACGTTCATTTTTACATTTCTACATAAAGGAAGACATCGAGAAGTAGCCTACGAAATCCTACGGATAAATTACAGTTAGGATTTTGGAATGGCTTCAGCATAGGTATGTCACTACAAAACTCAATCTATGGTTTACACTACTTAAGAACAATTCAGGGTTATACCATATATGCTACGGTTATGGATACTGATTATCAGATGAAACGTAGTCTTATTCGTATATACGAAGTGAGCACACAAGACCATGATTACCTTCATAGACGCCAAACCTATTCGTCTTTAGAAATGTAGGCTGAGATAAAAGATGACAAATCAGAGATTGAAACAGTACTCAGCTCTATCACTTTATGTGACTCACGTGAACATATCTATTATCTGTTCTGTGATATCATAAAGATGAGCGTGTTTGTTTGCAACATCGCTTCACAAAGGATCATCTCTTATCGACACTAAATAAACGTACTTTGTGTCCAGCACTAAGCTATGGATAAATAAGAAAAATACTGTTAGAAGAACTTGTTACACAATTTTGTGTGATACATACATGCCTTTACTTTCCTAGCGGTATAAATAGAGACTATTGATTGCCACTTTAAATAATCCTGACAATTCTTACTAGCCTCACTCAGATCCATTAAACTTTTTCAAGTATGGTCTTCTGTTCTGTTTTTCAGATTCCGTAATTAATTGTATTTAACACAGTATTCGAATTAATTAAATATATGTTTAAATTCTTATAAGTTCCGTACTCATGTCCACTATATACCACTATATTGTTTTTCATAGCAGAATTATCAGGTTTCTGATGGTATAAATATAACTGTATAGTTTAACCCTTTCGGGGTAGTCAGAGATAGTGTCCATCATGTCGCATTAATTGCAAAGATCAAAACTCAACAATCAAAACTCATTTTCTACCTGATCATCAATAACCAACGTGACAGCTGCTACACCATATGACAATAAGTATCTTCATATAAAAAACATATTATCATTAACTAAAAATATGTTATCAATAAATAAAAACAATGTATATTGTATGTACAAATTGATTCCCATTTATTGCGAAAGCCTCCCAAACAGCGCAACCGCCTAGCAGAGGGCGGAAAGCGAAAGGCGGGGGCCGTTGGCTGAATCTGGTGGGGTAGGGCGGCGCCCTTGGAAACTTGTTGTTTACATCCAACTTCGAGATGTGGGTTAAAGTGCCGGCGCGACCTGAGCTCAGTTCGGGAACTTTGGAACTGCTATTTATGGGGTGGCAAAGTTAAAAATGAGTCTGCCAAGTATAGATGTTAAAATCTTGTTGCTAGATGGATTTGTTCAAGCTTAGGTGGAAGTAATGGCTATGGGATGAGAGGTAATTGGAATGTAATAAGCGATGAACTTGCAACCTGTTAGGAATATTTTATGTTTCATCATTCACGACCATTATCCCTTGCGGGATAGGCAGCAATTGAAATGCCACATAAAATCCACTTTATAATTAGTACTTAATATGACAATCGGATCAATTATTAGGATAGTTTTAACAATCGTAGTTATTGAAGTAAGCCCCTTTTAAGAAAGCTACTTTAGCTATTGTTTATGAATGTTATTATTTATAGCTAAAATAGGCGGATTTACAGAGCCTTCGGTCCATAGATTCCCACCAAGCTGGATGCCATTTATTGGAACTTCCACGGCACGTATTTATTGACTGCCATTTGATGGTAATTTTAATTATAATAACCTTTTGTTGTACTGGAGCTTGTCCAAACCTACTGTCTACAATATAGCACTTATACCAAGATATAATAGTCGTGAATAATTACATGTAAAGCTACTAGTTGAATTAAGTTAGAAATAATCTTCTTGAGGCGTGAAGAACTGCAGCGTATGCATGAAAAAGTTTTGATTTGAGTGAGCAGAGAGCGATTTATCAAGATTGTTCAAGGTGGCGATCAATAGTCTCTGCCTATCCCGAAGTAGATGTATGAATAGTATATAGTATAGGTATGTGACATGGTTCCTTGTAGGCCAGAAATTCACACGTACCCAACCGTATCACTATCGCTAAATGTGTCACGAATTCCGTTGATAAACGACTACGATTTTGATAAAGACAATCTCTACACCTCACCGTGTAGTGGAACTTTTGCTCTTCATACACATTTATATATGTATATAAACGCCTCTATTCCACAACGTGATGGGCAGAAACTATTGCTTATCCCTAGAACGGTCTTGACAAAGCTCTTTTGCTACACTCAGACCCATTGACCTTCTCATGCATGCCCATCTGATCTTTTTGCTACGTACATTCTGTATAATGTATAATAATAAAGTTTTTATTCAGTAAAAGATACAATATTTCGAACATTCTCTTCTTCGAACATCTTAGGGTGAGTATGTTCAACCCTTACACATGTATGTAACATTATGTTCTATACATGCACAAATATGATCCTCAAAGACATGAAACGAAAATTTCCGAAAAACTTCAGCTTAAAATGTATGGACAGAAATTTCAAGGATGCTGTCTAACATATGACCCTGGATTACTGAAAAAAACCTTTCTATTAATAGTGTCTTCATATTGAGAACACATCATTATATTATGCTAATCCCAGCAAGGTACAACATAGTACATACCTATACATTCATGTCCTTCAATTCTTTTCGGCGGACAGAACCTCGGAGACTTAGTATCCCTTAGGTCACTTTTGTGCATGAATATGGAAGATGTCATATGGAACATTCGTAACAGGTTGCTAGCCCATCGCCCAATTGATATTGCCTACTATTTGATATAGAAAATGGTGGTACTGGTAGTGGTCTAACACATGATCAGTCACGGTGGAAAATAATCTCGTAAGGAAACCAACTTAACAACTAAACGACGATGGGCTAGCACTCTGTCAGCAATATAGTTATGCTAAAAGTTACTTAGGATATACATATAATACAGAGAAGACTGAATGACAACTCGAAATATATGTATGTATTTATTTTTATCATATTTCCTTCACCTTTCGTCATTATACCTAAAGCATCATTTTATAAACCTTTCCACTTTAATATATATTTCAAGTGAACGTACCTATTCTTATCTTTCACGGCATATTTGCCAATGGTGCGATAAAGATAAGAAATGAGTTTATCGTGGCCGAGTTACAGACGATGCCACGTCTCTGGTACACGTATACAGTTATACGGACCTGTGCTGATTTGGGACTCAAAGATAATAAACAGCTAATTGACAACATGTCTTAATTGGTGACTGATGTGATAAGTCGTAGAATATAAAATACGAGAAATCCTCAGACAGTCAGATAGACGCCATATTGAAAAAGGGTGATGTTAGAAGTACGTATAACCGCTGGGTGTGTATGAGTGTCAATGAAGCGAAAGTGGTTTGTCAGGATCGGAATAGATGGGGATCCGTGATCTCTTCCTACCCCTCTTCAGGGAATCAGGCGTGATGATTATGTATGTACATATGTATGTAATACCCTTCAAACTACCTTGCAATGGATAAGGTCGAGAAGTATATTTATGATAGCCACCATAAGTAATGTTTTTTTTTAAATTATTTATAAATTTCTAAACAACAAAAATTTTAACAGTTCACTCATACTTAACTATGTCCTCGACATAGTCAAAGGGTACCTTCTGTAACTATTTTTCGGTGAGATGGAACTTCATCTGTCGGGCTATGAGTTGACTATCTCATGAAAAACGACATCACGCTTACTCTCATTTGTATGTATTTATATATCTATCTATATACATGCCAATTAGTAATTTTACGATAATGAGGACTATAAATTTAGCGGATGAAGATAATTTTAGTAAATTTAGCGCAATATCTGTCTTTGTATACCCCACTGAAATCAGGTCTATAACATAAATATGAGAAAAATTCTACACTACCTATTAACTACAACATATTTGACATTTATAATGTTCAATAAACACAGCATAATAGAATACATAAATAGGGACATGACGTCCATAATTTCTAAAACTAAATCAAAATGATAGAACTCTGCTTACCCCGGTAAATAGGTACAGGTACTCACATGAATATAAACTTACTTTTAATACTATTTACATTATTTATAATAATAAAACTATATACTACGGGTTATGTATGTAATCGATGATACGAGCACATATACCAATAATAAATATTCAACCACAGTGTCTCTTAATTCTACCTTACAATTAGGAATGAATATAATTTTACTCGTTGTCTGTACTGAGAAGACAGCTAGTAACATTTTGATCAACAATGTTCTATCTACCCTTGAATAGATTTCTGAAGCAATACGTTACTACGCATCCTTTGATATCGACCCCCGTAAGACAAAAAATAATGTGAAACGAAAAAAGGAGTATCGAAAACGCAAATCAAATCGGGAGCACGTGAACTCTATTGAACTTCACGTATGTTTGAGGTCATGTTCAATAATTCAGTTTAGAGAAAGTAAAGTTAACTTTATATCGTATTCATTAATCAAAAGTTTGGCGTGCCTCCATTTGCCTCCCTCACCATTCTACGAGCGAACTTCATCTTTGCTATGCGTACTTGTAATATTCATATAGCTGGGAACATGGCGACGGGTCTTTCATAATACCTTTATTGCAACTGGTAACACTATTTGGTGTTAAGGTACAGTCATATTGGAAATATTGTAATGTAACAGTAGATAATAAATACCTTTTTGTGGATTTATCGTAATTCTTTGTTTAAATTTAATGAATTAGAAAAGCTTAATGAGAGATGACATAGAAATTTATTGAATGCGTGACTGGTAACGTATTCTGTAACAATTATTATAAGATACAATTTTAAGTAAGGATTTCTCATTTTAGTTTTAAGAGATTCGCGATTTATACTCATGATTAATAGCAAACGGGACTTATCGCGTATGTTTTTAAATAATAAAGTTACCTTTATTACTACTACTACTACAGAGTCTGCCCGTGACCATGGCTGCTGCAACGTAGCCGAAACGTCGGGTTAATAAAGGTAACTTTATTATTTAAAAACATACGCGATAAGTCCCGTTTGCTATTAATCATTTCTCATTTTGTTATAAACTTCACAACCATTATCCCTGGTGGGGTCATATTGATAATTTTATAAATAAAAGTAGGTCTTTATGTAGTGGATTTTTGTAACATGGGAGAATGGAGCCACAAACTGTGTTATATTATAAAAAAAAATTATTATAAGATAGTAGGTTCAATTTATTGCAACCTATTGATTACTAGCTTTGCTAGTTAAAAAAATTGTAAATGACTAGTAAAATTAGATTACTAGTTTGTTGATTGTTACCCACCGTCACATTTACATTTTACAACTGTGATAGTCTGTAGTAGGTTTATCATTAACCTGCCTGATACAGGCAGAAATATTGACTATATTGTTTTTGAAATTGAAGAGTTTCATAATAAATAATTGATGTACCTAATATCAAATTGAGTTTGGATTTTGCTCTAGGAGTTTTATTTGTATAATAAATTTACTTGTTAACTACAAATTACATTAATATAATGAAACTTTTATTGCATTTCCTGTAAACGTTGTGTGAAGTGAAGAAGTTGCCTAGAAGAACTATTTATTAAAACATGTTCAATTCTTGTTTCTAATAACCTAAGCATTGGATTAGAGTTGTTGACATGGATAATCCAAATATCTGTCGGCTTTGCTGCTACGCCACCGATGTGAAGAACTACCTCTTTGATGAAACGACAGCTTTGCATGCTAAAATGGCCCTTTACATGCCAATAAAGGTACCTTCACAACTAAGTTACTTGTACTTATTAAGTGTGTAACTCTTATCTACTTTTCGTTTTTATCATAATGTTTTAATTTATACAGCTTTATTGATAACTTCGTAGTAACGGATACGTATTAAGTAACAGCATGTAGTTGCATATTTTGTTGGATTGAAATAGTTAGTAGTTATTCACAATTTTTTTGTTGCTATTATTGTTTGTTTGTTAAACAATCATTATAAAGTCATAACACAAAATACCGGCAAACCTTCCTTAATGCCTGAAAAAGGCTATGTGCATGTATGTATGTACACCTTAAGATATACATAGTATATATACACCTTAAGATATACATAGCCAGTAGATATACACCTTAAGATATACATAGCCAGTATCCCCTGTCATATTCTGTGTCTATCTCTCATAACTATATTATTTTTATGACCTCCGAGGTGTGATTGGTTAACACTAGAAAGACGGAAGCGGTCAAATGACCGCTTTTAAAAGTTTGAAGTCCAATATTTTTAAAAATATTTTAATCTATGATCTGTTAATTCGTGACTTTTATTATTTTACAAACCTACGTAAGTAAACGAATTCAAATTATTATAAATTTAGTTGTTTACTTATATATTTTACAATTTGGGACCAAAGACGGAAGCGGTCATATGACGGCAGTATCAAAAGTGCATTTTGCTTATAGTATTTTGAGAGGGTAGTTAATTATTTCAATGTTTACATTCTTGCCGTGTCGGTCCTTCATAGAACAATGAAGTGTTTGTTACTACACACGACTCCTATAATATAAACAAAATGTCTAATCATCTAAGAAATAATGAAATACTTGCCTATTTACAAGAGCTTTCCGAGGATGACTCTGACTGTGAACTCGAACGCGAAACCATACTTAGCAAAAGATGAGAGCAGTACACAATCACAAAGACTTAGTGAATCTGTTGTGGACTAATGGAACCTTTTCTGAATACTGGACGAAACGAAACTACTGATAACTTTTTCACGAGTGTTAGTTTGGCTAAGAACTTGCTCCTGAAACGCACTATCATTGTAGGTACCCTGAATAAGGCGCGACGTGAAGTACTATCTTATGTCAAAACTATCCCTTTGAACTTATTTGATATAAAAATCCTAAAAACTGATAACTGTAGTCTTACTGTTTATCAAGGAAAACGGAACAAAACGTGCTATGGCTAAACACACTACATGATAATGCTGCAATCGCTACAAGAAACTGTAACTTTTTACAATGCTACCAAGTGTGCAGTGGATGTAGTAGATCAAATGGCAAAAATACAGTGTTAAAGCAGCATCACGCAGCAGAGTGGCCTGTTCAAGTATTTATTTCATATTTTTTGGCTTACCGGGATCAATGCTTACGTGTTATTAAAAAAATGACGGGTAAAAATATAAGACGAAGAAAATTCATTGAGAGCTTAGCTAGCGAATTCACAGGTATTTCTGAATCTAGTTTAAAAATTCCTGTAACGTAGTCTTCTTCTATGGATCCTTGCCCTTCAACTTCGCTGTCAACAATTCCCATCACTCCAGAAAGTAGGAAAAGGCGAGAATGACATATTTTTAAGTGTAAAAATTAAACCAACAAAGTATGCAAGAAGCTACTTTATGGGCTTTAAAATGTAATTTTGAGTTAATTAATTTAAGAATTGTGTGAAATATTATAGAAGTGAGTAGAGCAAGTGTTTTTATTCTTTTTTATTGTTTTTTCAAACATTACCCTAGACTAAAGCATCATAAATAAAGTTCAGCGGTCATTTGACCGCTTGCCGTCTTTATAGGTAGCAAGATTTTCCCGTCTTTCTAGTGTTAACCGCTTAAACGTTAATCATGAGCCGCCGAGCCAAGTTCAAACGCCGTGGCATCAGTGTTTGTACTTCAGCCGACATAACCTTAGTGGTGAATGGCTTAATAAAGAATAAAAAAAAAACTAATGGGACTTATCGCATAAGTTTTTGTATATAATAAAATTACCTCTATTAACCTTTATTTATGTGATAAGTCCCGTTAGTTATTATTTATAGAATAAGTTGTATGTATTTGCAGTATATTTGAGTGCTAACTGGTTAACATGTGGGTTTGAGATTGCCATAGATTCATCTTTGCATAACAGCTCACATTTGCATCTTGTATTTAATAAGATTCAACATAATTTATTTCCATAAATAGAGATCAATTGACAATTTTTTTTTTCAATTTTTTTCCTATGGTATACAGAAAAATGGTATTATTTCATTTCAGGTGTCAAGGGATGATAAGCTGCCGCACTACATCTGCGACCGCTGCAGCTGCAAGGTGAACGACCTGTACCAGTTCTGTAATGAAGCGCTGGATGCTCAGAACAGGTTAGAAAAGGAAGAGTTATGTTCACTACCATATTTAGATACATGACCCAATACCCGAACATCTTTAGGAGAGATTATCAATTGCTATCTTGAAAGGTCTTGACAAATCTCTCTTACCACTCTCATGTATTACAGGCATCAACTTTTATTAAATTTTAAAGTTTAAATAAAATAAATATTCAATAGCACCGCATGGAATACATACATACATACACATCACGCCTGATTCCCTGTAGAGGGGTAGGCAGAGATCACGGATCCTCATTTATCCTGATCCTGACAGACCACTTTCGCTTCATTGACACTCATGCATCTTCTCATTGACACTCATACATCTGCTCATACACACTCGCACGGAATACTGATAATTTTTTGGGATTAAGAGTCTATATGTATGCATGTAACGCATACAAAATTTATCCTTTTCATTTACCTATTATAACGTCTATTTTCAGGCTATACAAATTATTCGCCTCCACCAAAGAAGACGAAGACCAGCCTAAACAGGAACTGGTTCAAGAGTCTCCAGCCAAGGTCACTGACTCTGATCGGGTACCCATGAAAGAGCTGGTCATCAAATTGGAACCCCTGGACGATGACTTGCCGGAGATGCAGCAAGAACCAGATTTCAGGTGAGAACTACCTTACTACCTTCGCACTTGCGGAGATGGACACCTGAACCTCTGACTACCCCGCAAGGGTTAATAGTCGTGAATGCGTTTGTTTTGTGAGAATTTGGAGTAATTAATAAGAGGAAGGCCTTACGCTATATTTGTATGGAATCTAGTGTGGCATTACGCGGGGTGAAACGAGGTACGCGGGATGGAGGGGAGATGTTACAACCAATTAAAAGACGGCATGTTTTGAGACAAAACATAGGTATCTTCTTTCTACTACACATTTTTAGACTTCGCACCAATTAAAACACGCCATTTGGACTCGGCACTGCGTAACGGGGACTGTTCATTTCGCCGGGTCCTCTTTATATTTGGTTTGTGGGTGAGAAGATGATATAGGTTAGAAAAATAAATATTACATGTACAAGCACGTTATTGCTCACAAAATACACATTGTTTAGGCAGTGTATCTTTTGATTAATAACTAATGGGATTTATCGCGTAAGTTTAAAAAAATACTTATACAAAAACTTACGCGATAAGTCCTGTTATTTATTAATTATGAGTATAACTCGCGAATCTCTTAAAACAGTGTATGTCAATAGGCACCAACTCAGCGCTTGTGCATGGCACACTAGCGCAGTATAGTTATTTTCTAGCCAGATCTTTTCTAGACGAGTGTATGTAGCGTTACTAACATAGAACATGTATAGAAAAGTTCATGCGTGTGAGTGAAGCAAGAGACTTTGTCAGGATCATTCATGGTGATGGACAGACTGCCTATCCCGTCAGGGACGTAGGGGTGCTAATGTATGCTAGGAATAGGAAAATTTCTTGTTGCTATTGGGATCTAGGTGTGTACAGGGGCCTTACTCCACTAATGCATTGTAGGCACAATATTACTTCAGTATCGACATAGTAATACTACAATGCCCGTAATTCAGTCACTCCAGTATGTGCCAAAGTGTCAAACTACGGTCACTGAAGTGAACAGTTAGAACATCATTGTATTGTGCTGTCACCTTGTATATAATAAATACCACAGATAAAATATCCAGGTATTAATTCCTAGCTGTCAACTTTCACGTAGATACTTACATACGACAGAACTTTGGAGACATGAAAACCGCTTTCTGATCACTTATTAGCATGTATATTGGGGTTTTCATGTTGTGCCATGCTAGTCTGATACTAGTACTCTCCTTTACATCTTCTTTACCTTCTTATTATAAAGTACTATATACATACATACATACACATCACGCCTGATTCCCTGTAGAGGGGTAGGCAGAGATCACGGATCCGCATTATACCCTTCCACTTCACTCATATATATTCGATTTGTCAATCTGCAATCATTCATCCGCATAACATGTCCATTACTATATCAATGTGCGTTACATTCCAGATCGGACGATAGTGCAGACATTCCCCTAATCTCCCTGAAAAAGGAGAAACAGAAAAGGAAAAAGAAGAAATCCACTCCTGAAAGGAAGAGAAAGAAGGGCTGCAGCGAATGGCAGATGTTAGCTGAGATATTGCCGGCTGGTATGTATATTGGTGATGGACTATAGCCTATTCGCGTTAAGTAAATAGTGACGTCATGATATACAGATGCTCAACTGACCAATGAGACGTGAGTTAACGAGAAAACGAGAAACATATTGACCAATTGCACGCAAACGTTGTCAAGTCTCATTGGTCAAATCGTGTGGACATGATGACGTCACTATTTTCTTAACGCGAATATACTATAGTTACCTGTCATTATATTCCGTTTACTTTAGTAGGCAATTCTGATATGATGCATTCCTGATTTTGCTAAATATGATCGAAATGATAATTATAGACGCTATATTGAAAAAGGGTGACGTTAGGTGTACCTATAACCGCCGAGAGTGTATGAGAAGATGTATGAATGTCAATGAAGAGAAAGTAGTCTGTCAGGATCGGGAAAAATGGGCATCCGTGATCTCAGCCTACCCCTCTACAGGGAATCAGGCGTGATGTGTATGTATGGGCTAGTTACCTGTCATTATATTCCATTTACTTTAGTAAGCAATTTTTATATGGTGCATTCATGATTTTGATAAATAAGATCAAAATGATGTTATGACTGCTATTTTTCAGTAAATTGCAAATATGGAATGCCTACTTACATATTCCTATCTAAAAGCAATAAAGAAACAAAAATACTTTCACGACCTAACCCTTGCGAGGTTGTCAGAGGTTCGTATGTTCATCTCAACAATTGCAGTGGGAATAATTTTATGGCTAGCTCGAACCCACCTATTGACCAGAGTACTTAATGTTAAAAGTGGTAAGCTATTGATAAGCTAGGACTAACCTGTTCCAAGTAATAGTTAGTTTCCTCTCGATGGTTTCGTTCACCGTAGTAGGAGTAGTTGGTGTATTAAGCGAATGTATTTTTGTAGCGACTAAGATTGAAATGGTCATGGGTACTTCGATGGTTTGGACATGTTATGCGGATGAATGATATAAGATTGACAAAAGGAATATATGTGAGTGAAGTGGAAGGGCGGCTACGTAGAGGCACAGTAAAACATATGACAGTCAGATAGACGATATATTAAAGATAACGTTAGAAATACCTATAACCACCGAGTATGTATGAGTGTCAATGAAGCGAAAGTGGTTTGTCAAGATCGGGATAGATATGGATCCGTAATCTACAGGGAATCCGGTGTGATGTGTATGTATGTTTGTTTAAATTTTCATGTTTTTCACATATTCGAAATAATCTAACTAACTAACTAAATAATCTAACTTGGGACAAAGATCCTAGCTAATGTTAAATGTATAAAAATATCATACATAATAATAACAAAAACGTTTATTTCACAACTACAAGACACTCACGAAGACATAATACAACTTATAAATAGCACAGATTTTAATACAAACACACAAGTAGTTTTTGTGTGTTTCATTGCGGTGTGTATGTTTATGGTGGTCATTTTTGTATGTAATGGTATGATAATCATTTCTTTGTATGTATATTTATAATTTTTGATATGTAATATTCACAAGAGTTGTCACTGTTACAGGTTCACATGTATATTAATTTAAAGTTATATGTCATAGTTACGGCACTATAGGTCTAAAATATATGTAAGCTATTCACAAGTAAAAAACTCTGTAAACGACTGTTTGTTGCCTGAAAAAAAATACATAAAAATAAAAAATACATACGCTTCACGACTTGTGTATACCCACTCCCTTTTTTATTATGGCGGGGTAGTCAGAGGCTTGAATGCCCATCTCCGAAATTTCGAAGGCATCTTAGATATGGGTTATCAAAGCCCGCGTATCACTAGATAGACAGCACCCAACGTGATAGGTAGTGAACCGTTTCGCCGTATATAGGCACTGACTACTATTACCTATCCTGAGGGGTAGGCAGGTTTCCTCACGATGTTTTATAAATGTATGTATTTGTATGTATTTTGTCTCTCAGGTGGAGTGCTATCCCAATTACAACCCTCCCAAATCAAACAGGAGGGGGACCTGAAGCGGGAGGGGGAGGGTGCGGGAGAGGGAGAGGTGTACAGCTGCTGTATGTGCTTCTCGCTCTGCCACGACAAGAACCAAATGTACAAGCACTATAAGTGAGTACTGTGAATGTGACTACTAATTAATGGCCCAAACTCAATATAGATTGACATACGTTTTACGTGTATTCAAATATTTGTAGTTTTAAGAGATTCGCGATTTATACTCATGATTAATAACTAGCGGGACTTATCGCGTATGTTTTTATATAATAAAGTTCCTTTATTAACATGACGTTTCGGCTACGTTGCAGCAGCCATGGTCACGGGCAGACTGACGATGCATATTTCTTCGCCTCCAATGTCAGTCTGCCCGTGACCATGGCTGCTGCAACGTAGCCGAAATGTCATGTTAATAAAGGTAACTTTATTATATTCAAATATTTGTACACTGAAACATTTTTTTCTCTAACAATATGTAATTTTAGCGAATACAACCAGTATAGAACACGTTTTGACCCCTGAACTGAAGTAGAAAGTTTGAATGCAGGGGTCAGCTTAAATGGTCACGTCGCAAGGCCGCGAATTGGATATTCTATTTTGAATCTATTCTCTATGACATGATGACGTCACATTTTAAAACTAAATGTAAAGTTTACTTTTTATATTCTATTAATTTTGTTATTACATACATACATTCACGGGTTTTAATCCTTTTCGGGTTGACAGAACTAAGTAGATACTAAAATCTCCAAGGTCATATTTAGCATGAAAATTGGGGTTATAATGACATATCAATGTTTATATATTAACTATTGCTATTTATTGTGTGTTGCTTTGTCTCTGTAATAAACTGCTTTTCATTCGTTCGTTCATTTAATTACTTTCATTCATTACATTCATTCATTCACAAAATACAAGTGAAAGACGCTATAATGAAAAAAGGTGTCGTTAGGTGTACCTATAACCGCCGAGAGTGTATGAGAAGATGTCTGAATGTCAATGAAGCGAAAGTGGTCTGTCAGGATCGGGACAAATGGGGATCCGTGATCCTACCCCTCTACAGGGAATCAGGCGTGATGTGTATGTCTGTATGTATGTACAAGTGAAAGTCTATGTTTTTCGTACTTTCAGGGACCATGCAACGGAGATGCAGCCTGCGGAGCTACCACCAGCGCCACCTATCCCCTCTGACAAGGACACCCTGAGGTGCTCAAGATGCGAAAAGGTGAACTATCTACCTTTCTTTCCTTATACGTATATTAGTTAATTGTCCCGTGCTCGGACGTAAAAAGCATGCTATCTAGCTGCCGTTCTGCATGGAATGTAAGAGGTGACTAAAGGACTAGGGGTATATGGAATCTATTGGGCGACAGGCTAGTAACTTGTTACCAATGTTCCATATAACACTAAAGATGTCAGTGACTAAGAAGATTTTTTCAGGTTATGTTATATTTCCGAGGTCCTGTCCACCAACAAAAACTAAATTATATATCTCATAAATATAGGGAAATGTATTTGTATCTTTAATTAACCTTTACCTCCGTTCCAGGCTTTACAACGTACAGAATGGGAGTCTCATTGGGCAGCCCATTGGTCGCGTGATCGTCGCCCCTTCCGATGCGCTCGCTGCGAACGAGCTTACAGGACCCCAGCACAAATATTCCAACATGGCCTTTCCCACCAACCTCCAAAACCTGAAACACAGCCCACCCCAGACGTGCCTAAGAGGTTTATGTGTGATCTATGTCCGGAGCAGTTTGTCTTTATGCGTTATTTGCTGTCTCACCGCGCGTCAGTACATAACGCGATGGCGTCAGGTCCGTTAACGTATAGGTGCGCTCAATGTGCCAGAGGTTTCACTCATAGGAACTCGTTAGCCAGGCATCAAAGGTCCCATTCGCAGCAAAAGAACTTTCTTTGTAATGTTTGTGGTAAAGGGCTGTCGTCCCGAGAACATTTGAAGTTTCATCTCCGTATACATGCGAACCATAAGCCTCATGTGTGCGCGACTTGTGGTAAAGGGTTTGTTAAGAAGTGTAACCTGACGTTGCATGAACGTACACATACAGGGGAGAAGCCACATGCGTGTTCGACGTGTCATAAGGCGTTTAGTCAGAGGTCTACCTTGGTGATTCATGAGCGTTATCACTCGGGGGCTAGACCTTATGTGTGCCCGTTATGTCAACGAGGGTTCGTGGCTAAAGGCTTGTTGTCTGTACATTTGAAGACTACTTGTGTTTGATGTGTGTAAATGAGGGTAGTTAAAAGATGTTGATAGATATACGATAGTCTAGAAGGGAAATTAGTGGCTAATTGGAGTTTTCAACTAAGACAGGCATTGACCAATGAGAAGTCAGTAAATGAGAGCAAGTAATATTGACCATAGTTTTAAAAATCGCGATATATACTCATGATTAATAACTAAACAGGGCTTATCGCGTAAGTTTTTATATAATAAAGTTACTTTTATTAAGCCAAAAAATAAAGGTAACTTCACTATATAAAAACTTACGCAAAGTCCCGTTTAGTTATCAATCATAATATTGACCAATAGCAGAGCACCATTTTTACGTATAATTGAACAAGAGGCGTGGTTTAACTGAATGAATGAAACTGAACGACAATGAGTCATTATTTCCTTAACGCGAATAGACTAAAATTTTGCTGACATGTCATAAGATACCTATAGAAGCTATCAGACGATGGGCTAGCAACCAATGTTCCATATTAATGTCATCACGACCCTTAAGACATAGAGGCTTCCCTGACAATGTTCTCCCTTTACCTTGTACGTAAAAAAATGTTCATATACTCATGTGCGGGTTTAACCAAAATTGGACGATTTTTTTCGTGTATGGTTAGTTTTTAGTATGTAAGTTTAATGATCGTAAAATTGATTTAAAATTAAGCCTTTGATAGTGCGATTGTAATAATTTGTATGCATGTTATCTCGTACCTATAAACGCCGAGTGTGTATGAGTGTTAATAAAGCGAAACTGGTTTGTCAGGCCGTCCGGTCGGGAACCATGATATCTGCCTACCCTTTTACAGGGAAACGGGCGTCTATCCTCCCCACGAACCAAATATAAAGAGGACCCGGTGTAAGGAGTGGTTCCCGTTACGCGGTGCGGAGTCCAAACGGCGTGTTTTAATTGGTGCGGAGTCTAAAAATGTGGAGTAGAAAGAATATACCTGATTTGATTGGCCGATGCCGTGTTTTGACCCCGCGTAATGCCACGCTAGTTTCATACAATAGTCAAGCAGTCCTCATCCTGACAAACTACTTTCGCTTCATTGACACTGATACACATACACACTCGGCGGTTATAGGTACTTCTAACGTCGTCCTTTTTCAAAATGGCGTCTATTTGACAGTTTCATGTCTTTGTGTTGTCTTTATGTTGTTGTTGATACTATTTACGTAATAATGTTATACGTAGACCGTCAAACGAGCACTATTAAAGGCTAGGGTTACTAATTAGTATAGATTGTACCACAAACTTTTCTGACTGGGTAAAACTGTTGCTTCTTTTGAAATTTTACTGTTTAAAGACAAATATATTACATACATTCGTATGCATTAACGACCGTATCATATAGAACTACAGCGTTAGTGTGAAATGAAGTTTATTATTATTACGTAAACCAATAGCAACGCAATTAAAATTCTCGATACTTTGAAAAATAGACTATAGTAATAAGTAGTTCTTATTTTGGTAACCCCGTCAGAAAAGTTTGTTGGTAAGGAATTGTAATTGTAAATATATGTAATTGTAAAACCAGATCGTTGACCAAACAAGTTGGCCTCTGAACGGATCACACGGTGCCTTGATCTTTGTCTATGTTGGGAATAAATTAATAAGTTTTTAAAGAGGACTTTTATTTGCCCTTACAAACACTTACTTGTAAACCCTTTAGAGATAGTCAGAGGCTTGAGTGACCGCTGTGACTAAGATAGTAACGTATAACGACGTGTTGACCAGATAGTCAGCACTCAACGTGACATGTGGTTTTCTTTGTTTTTCTCAAGGCGCATACTACTGTCGATTCTAAAGAACAGAGTAACGGAACAGATATGATTCAAAATTCACAAATACTACTGTGAGGGAAAAAATCGTGAGGAAATCTACCTGTTCCCGGAACAGGTTATAGTTAGTGCTTGTAAATGGCGACAAGGCTTACCACCTGTCATATTGAGTACTGACTATCTGTTCAACACGGGGGTTCGAGGTGGCCATAGAATTACTACATTCGCAATTGCGGAGACGAGCACCTAAGCCTCTGGCTACCCCGCTAGGGTTAAAGCGATGAAAGATATATGTGATTACAGTGTCTTGGTATTGATTAGTTACAATCATGTATATCACCATTTCCATATTTATTCATGTCTCCGAAGTGCTATTTACCTCATAAGGACGTAAATATATGTATGTATGTAAAACAAAGCCATCGTATGGTATTGATTAGCAGCAATCACATGTGGGGTCGTGTGCGAAGAAACAATCAGTCTCAATTTATGCGACAGGCGCAATATCAGCTGATTAGGCCAACGATGCTATTTATAAGAATATAACATGAATGCATACACATCACGCCTGATTCCCTGTAGAGGGGAAGACAAAGATCACGGATCCCCATCTTTCCCGATCTTGACAAACCGCTATCGCTTCATTGACACTCATACACACTCTGCGGTTGTAGGTACTTCTAACGTCACCCTTTTTCGATATGGCGTCTATCTGACTGTCATGTCTTATTGTTCCGGTCCCTACGTAACGCCCTTCCACTTCACCCCATTAAAAAAATATTTTCTCTGTCAGACCAGATATAAATAAAATAATGAAACAGTACATACAAATAATTAATACTACAGTGAGGGAAAACATCGTGAGGAAACCTACCTGTTCCCCGAACAGGTAATAGTTAGTGCTTGTAAATGGCGACATGGCTTAGCAACTGTCACATTAAGTACTGACTGTCTGGTCAACACGTGGGTTCGAGGTGGCAATAGAATTACTATCTTCGCTATTGCGGAGATGGACACCTGAACCTCTGATTACCTGCAGGGTAGTGGTCGTGAAAGCGTTTGTCTTTTTTCTTACCTTACCCTTTTTCATTACATGTATTTTTCGTCACGTCATGTCTTAATATGTCGGCTCCTACATAATTGCTCCACGACTCATTTACTCATATATCTTTCGTTTATCTAATAACTAAATTTGTTTCAAAACTATTTTTAGTTTTTGTTAGTACTTTTATACTTGTAATTATCTTTTTAATGTTTATTTAAATATTTAAGTTAGAATTAATATCATCATACACACAACATATTGAATTATTATACCACGTATGAATAGTATAAAATGCTACTATAATATCTGTGCTTATGCATAAGAGATGTATGTATTATTTCAATGAAGATAAGTGTTTTTCCAGGGTCGAGAAAAATGGGAATTGTCTGTAAACAGACTTGTATTACGCTTATTTACTTACAAGTAATTGCACAAAATTAGTTACTTGTTCAGTACAAAGTTATTTATATAATTCCGTTATCTCTCAACCTGACGGATAGATGGCACTAGTAAATATTTTCAGCATTCTTATCATTTATATTGCTTTTCTTAGAAATTTACGTCCAATAGAGTATAGGTTATCGTAATGTAAATCTCTTACGCAGGACTTACCTAAAATGTACTTGATTAAACAATTCAGATTTAAAAATACGTACGTTAGAGATAACTATTAAAAGATCGAATCGGTTCTTTTTTGTTTCGTAATAGGTAGGTATGTCATGTCACTGATTGAGAGAAGAGTTTCTTTTTCTTATATATTTATCGAGCGAAAGATGCTAAGGGTTTCTCTGGAAGATCGCATCAGAAATGAGGTGATACGCCAGCGAACTAAAGTTACCGACATTATGAAAAGAATTATCACGTTGAAGTGGAGTTGAGCTGGTCACGTATGCAGAAGGACAGATGGTCGCTGGAGCAAAAAAGTGCAAGAGTGGAGACCGCGTCTCAGTAAACGTAGTGTGGGGCGCCCTCCGGCAAGGTGGGAAGACGACCTGCGTAGGTTGGCCGGCATCGGATGGATGAGGACGGCCGCTGACAGGGAGAAGTAGCATCATTTGGGGGAGGCCTATTTCCAACAGTGGATTACTACAGGCTGATATTTAAACTTTTTATTGTTGCGGGGTTGTCAGAGGTTTGAGTGCCTCTCTTTCGATGTCATGTTATTTTTCTTAATTTACATTAATTTCCAAAATGTACCTATATTCGTTCAAAAAGAAGATTATCAGGTTCATGCTTATTATGGAATTGAATAAGAAAAGTTTAGAGCCGATTCTTATGTTATGCTATGTTCCATTATGATATCAAAACCCCAATATTCATGCTAAAGTGTGACCTAGGAGACATCGATCTCGGAGGTTCTGTCTACCACAAAAAGGATTACAGGCCTTGAATGTATGTATATAGAGCCAAATCATTATTATTGAAGAATTGACCTGTTTATATAACGTGAAAGTTCCAAGTTTGTTTATTTAGGACAATAATGGGACTTGGATATATCACCCGTATGCCGATTGCTTGATTAAACTGTGAAATTAAGTACAGGCGGGTTGAATCGATTATTGAACACAAAAGCGTGAAAGCAACTTAAGTAGTAAGTGATAAATAAGTACATACATACACATCACGCCTGATTCCCTGTAGAGGGATAGGCAGAGATCACAGATCCCCATCTTTCCCGATTCTGGCAAATCACTTTTGCCTCCTCATACACAATCAGCGGTTATACTTCTAACGTCACCCTTTTTCAAAATAGCGTCTATCTGACTGTCATATGTATAAACTTAAGTAGTAAGTAATATAACATAATCTTCGCGACCATTATCACTTGCGAGGTAGTCAGTGTCATGTGTCCATATTTGCGATTCCAGATGCGAACAGCCACTGACAGGGAGAAGTGGCGTCATTTGGGGGAGGCCTATGTCCAACAGTGGATTGATACAGGCTGATGATGATGATGATATCTGTGGCTAACTCGATGTTATATATTTCAATGAGAACTCAATGTGACAGGTTTAAAACCGTGTCGTCATTAACAAGCTTAATTATCTATTGCGAGAAATAGGTAGGTTCCCTTTCAATGTTTTCCCTCACCGTTAAACTGATTCGTACCTAACCGATGATGTTCAATCTTGTACCTATTGATTATGGAGCTCTATCCCTTGAGATATATATCACTGAACCACTTAATCAGTAAACATGACGTCCATTATTTTTGAAGAACGGTGAGAGAAAACATCGTGAGGAAACCTGCCTATCCCTCGGGATAGTTAATAGCCAGTGCCTATATACGACAACAGTTCACTACCTATCAAGTTGTGTGCTGTCTATCTAGTGAAACGCGGGCTTCGATTGACTCTACCTAACATGTCTTCGAAATTTCGGAGATGGGCACTCAAGCCTCTGACTACCCCGCTACAATAAAAAAGGGAGTGTATATACACAAGTCGTGAAGCGTATGTATGTATGTTCAAAGAAGATGGTAGCAATTATGGAAGTACATCTATTATAGTATACCTCAAAACCAAAAAGATATCGCGTGCACGACCATTAACCCTTGCGGGGTACTCAGAGGTTCAGGTGTCCATCACTGCAATTGCGAAAGTACTAATTCTATGGCCACCTCCAACCCACGTGTTGACCAGATAGTACTCAATGTGACAGGTGGTAAGCCATGTCGCCATTTACAAGCACTGACTATTACCTGTACAGGGAACAGGTAGGTTTCCTCATCGTAATATTCAATGCATTCCGGAAATGTACTAGTATTAATATAAACAAGCGGGATTTGATCCCTGTACCCGCTGATACAGAGTCAAGCCCCAAACAACTAAGTTACGTCGAATTACCTTAAATTTTGCTTCTCATTGTTTTTAAATACTTATTATTATTGTATAGATATGACTAATGACTATCATTTGACAGGTAATTAAATCAATTAAATACATTCTTAATAACATTATCGATTGCAGTATTATAATAATAACAGAGATCGCAGATCGCCATCTGTCCCGATCCTGACTAAGCACTTTCGCTTCATTGGCAATCGTACACCTTCTCATACACTCGGCGGTTATGGGTACTTCTAATGTCACCCTTTTTCAACATGGCGTCTATCTGAGTGTCATGTCTTATTCGGCTGGCCCGTTCATCCAAATATATTCTTTTCATCAATCTACAATGTGATACGAGAGGAAATATAGTGTCTGCATCATGACGAAACCTTACTAATCCTTGGTGTGTAATTGCGCTGTGTCTGCGGTCATGGATCGCCTTGATGCCTGCGACGATCGCATCAGTCGGCTCACTGATAGGGTTGCAGATCTGGAGCAGCGGAAGAGTGAGGAAGTCACGCCCACCAAGGTCCAGGCGTTGATGCGCTCGGTGGATGAGCTGAAGCTGGATCTCAATGACCGTGACCAGGAGCTTCTTCTGGATGAGCTGGAAATTACTGGCATCCCGGAGGAAAAGGTTGAAAGGCTCCAGCACATAGTGAGGGCGGTTGGAACGAAGCTGGGGGTGGAGCTTCACGAACAGGACGTGGCACACGTGTCGCGTGTCGGCCGTGTGGTCCGAAACACCGGTGCTCCCGCGCAACCTCGGGTTATCGTGGTGAGGCTGGCGCGCCGTGCTGTCCGGGACCAGTTGCTCCAGCAGGCCAGGGTGCGACGCGGTGCCACGACGGAGGGCTTCGATCTCCCCGGCGGTCCCCGTAAGTTCTACGTGAACGAGCGATTGACGCATCACAATCGCCAACTGTTCCGACGGGCGCGGGAGCTGGGCTCCAAGCTTGGCTTTCGATTTGTCTGGACCCGTGATGGGAAGATCTTCGTTCGTGAGCGTGCGGATGACTCGCCTCGGCTTCGGGTACGTAGTGAAGGTGATTTGCTGAGGGTTTTTGGGTGTCTCCACGTTGGCTCTGAAAATAAATAGAATCCAATGTAATTTTAATGCCGTATTAATAAGTTGTATAATTATTGTTTACTTGTATAAATGTACTCACATTGATTTTCTTAATATCCTGTGCGTGGTGGTTGCTGTGGTGGTCCTAAAATGCTCATTTAGAGTGACTAACCCATTTATAATAGTATTACTAATCATTTATTTAAGTAAAATTTTATTATTTCAATATTGTACAATCATTCAACACAATAACACTTCACAATTATTTTACACTACCCTCAATTACAATTCGTATTTAAATGACATCAATTTTTCTTATATTGACATTAGCTTTGACGTGAACCTACTATTGCTTAAGGGATGTGAACATTATAAATTGAATATCAATTTATTTTCAATTGGATTATTTGAATTTTTATTAGTTCGTTGTTTTAACTGGGATATTAGTTACGGGAATTTAGTTTATGTGTGATAATGACTGCAAAAAATAAATTGATTCAGTTTGGTTTATATAATGCAGGGTCGTTGAATACTGGTCATGACAATTTTACTGCGGCAATGACTTTGCACCAGAGCGATGTAGTGGGCATATGTGAGACCTGGCTATCTGGACGAAACGCGACGGCTCCAATGGTGCCGGGATATCGCCTGATCAGCCAGCCTAGACCGAAATCAATGAAGGGGGGTCGTGGTGGAGGTCTGGCCTATTATGTTAGGGATGACTTTTGTGTCCGTCGTTTGACGCACGTGAGTCAGGGTCTGGAACAGATGTGGCTTACAACCAAGGCGCATGGCCAACGAGTGCTCATCGGGTTGGCTTATCGACCAAACTGGGTAGGCGTTGACATTTGCTTGGAATCTCTCACAGAGGCTATCACTTCATTCGGTTATTATGACTATATTGTGCTGTTGGGAGACTTTAACATAAATTTTCAATTAAAGACGTCAGATACAATAAAAATGACAAATTTTCTTAATAACATGGGTCTTAAGCAGGTGGTATCGGAGCCTACTCACTTGACATCTAATAATGAGACTTTGATTGACCTAGTGTGTACTAATGCCCGTGTTAAGGATATTAGTTTATATAATGTTACTGGCTCATATGGACATCTAATGATTAATTTATCCGTCTATATACCCAAACCAAAGGTCATTCCTAAAATTATAAAATACCGAGCATTGAAAAATATTAACATGGAACTATTTAATTTTGACTTATGAACATTTATTGACATTAACGGATATTGACGACATGCTTAATTATTTTGAACATTGTTTGCAAATTCTATTTGACACTCATGCACCTCTCAGAATAGCCAAGGTAAGAAGCGATCGTTCTCCCCCCTGGTTAACAGATAACATTAGGTTGATGATATCGTTACGTAACAAAGCATTCAACAAATTCAAAAGAAGTCATAAAAATGCCCATAAATTGTATTGGTTGCAACTTAAAAAATTAGTAGCTAAAAGTGTAAAAAGTGAAAAACGAGCGTATTTTAACGATTTTGTCAACAGACATGTCGCAACTAACGTTAAAACCTTTTGGCAAAACATCAAAACCAGCCTTTCAACGACGCAAGAAGTTACTTCTGTTTTTGAAAGTTTTAATAATGCAGATACAATAAATGATCATTTCCTCAATATCCCTCATGCACCTCTCAGAATAGCCAAGGTAAGAAGCGATCGTTCTCCCCCCTGGTTAACAGATAACATTAGGTTGATGATATCGTTACGTAACAAAGCATTCAACAAATTCAAAAGAAGTCATAAAAATGCCCATAAATTGTATTGGTTGCAACTTAAAAAATTAGTAGCTAAAAGTGTAAAAAGTGAAAAACGAGCGTATTTTAACGATTTTGTCAACAGACATGTCGCAACTAACGTTAAAACCTTTTGGCAAAACATCAAAACCAGCCTTTCAACGACGCAAGAAGTTACTTCTGTTTTTGAAAGTTTTAATAATGCAGATACAATAAATGATCATTTCCTCAATATCCCGGGTTCAGATAAAGACCCAGTTACTGAAATTACTAAATTTAAAAACGCCCACTTCAGCAATAATAGGTTTCACTTACATGAGGTATCGGAGGCCACAGTATTGAAGGCCATCATGTCCATTAAATCTAACGCTTTGGGGGTTGATGACATTAGTAGGGACATGGTACTGTGCACATTGCCGCGGACATTATCAAGTATTACTCACATGATAAATGTGTCCATTTCTCATGGGAGGGTGCCGCGGCGGTGGAAGCATGCTCTGGTGACTCCTATACCCAAGCATGATAATGCGTCAGCACTGAAGGATCTTAGACCCATTAGCATATTGCCATTTCTATCCAAAGTGTTGGAAAAAATAATTTACTCACAACTGTCATCTTTCATAAATTACGAGGGAATTCTCTCTAAATATCAATCTGGATTTAGGAAGGGGCGGGGAACGATCACATCTTTACTCAAGGTAACTGATGACATTTTGACGGACCAGGACAGGGGATTGGGTACAATACTGACATTATTGGATTATTCGCGTGCATTTGACTGCCTAAATATAAATTTATTACTTTCCAAGCTCCAATACTATGGTCTTGGCTCTGCTTCGCTTAAATGGTTTGCCTCTTACCTCAGCGACAGGAAACAAATAGTTAAATTGACTAAAAACGATGGTTCCACTATTTTCTCCCAGCCAGGCGATATGAGTCGGGGAGTTCCTCAAGGATCTATCCTTGGGCCTCTGTTATTTATTATATATACTGCAGACTTACACCATGCAATTCAAAACTGCCGATATCACCTGTACGCAGACGATGTTCAACTTTATATTTCTGCTCCTCCGGGGGAGATTGCCCTGCACGTGTCTCGTCTGAATGATGACTTGTTGAGAATACAGGAATGGTCTGACCGTAATGCTCTCGTTTTGAACTCTTCTAAATCAAAATTCTTGCTGCTGGGCAGACGGCTACATCTAGATGTTATGAAGGAACTCAATCCAGTTGTCATGATTGGAGGTGATGCCCTTGAGCGTGTTATTGAGGCTAGGAATTTGGGGATTATCTTTGATGAGCGGTTAAGTTTTAGGTCGCATGTACAGAAAACCATATCGGGTTGTTTTTTCCGCCTTAAGGCATTGTACAGTGTGCGTGATGTCCTATCTGAAAGGTCACGGGTGGCCGTATGTGACGCCCTCGTTTTATCAAGGCTTGGCTACGGAGACGTGGTCTACGGGCCTCGTATCAGTGCTAGTCTGGCGGGGGCTGTGCAGAGGGTGCAAAATGCTTGTTGCCGGTATTGCTTTGGTGTGCCGCGTCGTGGGCGCGTCACTCCGTATCTCAATAGGGCTAACTTATTGAGAATGGGGTCTCGACGTCAGTTGCACCTTGCATGCCTTACTCACAGTGTAATTAAGTACCAAGATCCCCCATACCTGTATGAGAGGTTGAAGTTCACACGAGGTGGTCGCTCTGGCAGGGACCGAGTTGCTAGGGCGCCTCTGGAGCTAAATAAGCACCACTCGGCTGCGTTTGAGGGCGGCTTTCATTACGCAGCAACTAAGTGCTGGAACAACATTCCACCTCCTTTGCGACAATTGAAGAGCACACACACTTTTAAAGATCACTATAAACAATTGTTATTATCCTTACAAAAGGAGGCTCCGTAATGAAAGTCGTCGTTAAGCAACCTTAATTTATATTAATTTATATTAACATTGCACACGTCCATTACACTCACTCGTATTTATAGTTTTAATAATAGTTTATGTACACGTAATTCACTTCACATTTTACTCACCGTTATATTTTTGACTTTATGTATGCATTATTTTATAATACCCTACTATACTACCCTCTATGCGCCGCCAGCTGAAAATCGGCGGATTTACTGAGCCCGCGCTCCGTAGATTCCCGCCGAGCTGGACGCCATTTGGGATCTCCACGGCACACACTAATTGACTGACATTTAATTCTGATTGGTAATTTTTGTATAATAACTTAGTCTTGTATAACATTTTTCTTAATTAATTTATATTGTATAATTGTTCGTCGGTACTATTGTGTCTTTTAACGTATTGTGGAGTTTTCAATAAAGGATTATTATTATTATTATTATTAATTCCATGTGATAATGTTTTAAAATAGCTATGTTAGGAACCTTGTTTTACGTAAGTTGTGGACTACTGTAACTTGCTGAAATGATACCCTTTTAGTACCATAGCGATATCAAATCACTGAGTTTAACAATATATTTAAAGAAATAAATAAATAATCTTTATTTTTCTCTTACAGCTATCATGTACATTACAATGATATGCTACTAGTACAGAAAAATCTAGACTTAATTAGAAAACATTCACAATGATATTCAATTGAATATCAACTGGATGAGAACTGTTGTCTGAATCAGTAGTATAGGTCCTTTATTTCCAGGGCTGGAGCATTCATCTCTCAATATTAGTGCTAATGCACTGCTATTATGGGGGAATGCTATCAGTGTCTTGGGAACCCTACCACCCTCTGACAGCGACTACAAAAATATTTTTATTTGTACTTTAAGTTATAGTTTTAATTCGTTTATAAAAAGCATCAAACATTATGTGTGTTTATTCCTCCTAGCAGTATTGTACTAACCTAATCTATCTCAACGTTGTAAGATCAAACAAATACCTGTCTTTCTTTCTCACTAAACCCCTTTTCTCTCAACAGGGGGCGTGTCGTAAGGTGTGACGGGCCGCGCCGACGGAATATTTTCGCAGCTTAAGCGATTAGATATGCCATATCTGACTACAGTGGTATCGGAATCCGTCTGGCGATCAATGTGGACGTCACATCATGTTTTTATATATATTATTAGCTCAAAAATATAGGTTGTTTGTTTGTTCTGGCTAGAAATATAAAAATAGAGAGCTAGTTAGCTGTTCTTCATGTCATAGGAGAACTGGAAAATGAAATCATTTGGGTGATGGGCGAGTAATCTGTCGAGTGTCACCTACTAGACAAAAAACTAATTGTTAGACTTACAATATAAGAGAGTATTAAAATTAAAAAAAAACTGATTCGTCATCAGAAACTAAAGGTTCTGAGTTCAGTCCTTATTCGGAGCCTGTATTCCGATGTAAATTATTGTATTCCGAAATTGATACACACACTTTTCGACAGCCAAATATATCGGGAGAAAATCATGATTTTTCTAAAACGGACTATTGGAAACCCCCGACTATTTGGTGAAACAAGGTCTTGTAGTGACCAAAGAATTTCGTAGAGAATATGGTTGTCACTCAAATACCTTGAAAGGAACGAAAAACACAAGCAAAACCTCGTCGAATTGTTAGCATAACATTTTTCGAAAATCCACTCGTGTTAATTTAAATTATCATTGTGTAACTAACTTATTTTTATGACTTTTACATGATATCTTATCATCTACTGTTTGGGAGTTGACAATATTGTGTTTTATACAAAAAAAGTATTATAATACCTTTTCCTCAATTATAATTAATCACCACTAATTTAGCAACCGTAATTACTTAATTTACAAACAGTACCAAAGTTTAAATAAGTGTTGATTTATTTTTCCACTTTTCATAAGTAATTATACATATTAAAACTATGTATCAGTATGACTATCAATATTTGAAATATTTTATTGAATTGAATTTCGGAGCTGTGTCCAGGATACCCCATTAGACTAAACAATCGATTATGTATATACACTGAAATGGTTGTTACTGTCAGTATAAAGTCTTTTTTTTAATTCCTTAATATGCTATTCACCACTAAGGTTATCTCGGCAAAAATATAAACACTGATGCCACGACGTTTGCACCTCTTGTTATTCCGTCGCCATGGTTACGCCAACGAGGTTGAAGCTCCAATTCTTCTCTTCATTGTTCTTCGGTTCGTTCCAGTTGAGGATCCAAAAGTTATCGCAAAGCGAACATATTTAGCCAGTTTGGCATCACAATTGACTAAATATTCAGCCGAAAATAAATATTTGTATTTTCAACTTTCACTGAGCTGCTGACTTTGTTGACAATCTTAAGACGACTGTGAGTATGAAGTCTTGAATAACTAAATATTCCTTAATAACTCTGTCTCTCAACGAAAAAGGTACAGATTGATAGCCACTTTGAACGATTCTGGCAAATCTCTTTCTTCATTCTCTCGTTCATTATAAACCTTTTCACCAATACTCTAAACTTGCATTAAGAAGAAAACTTCTAATTTTAATCTCATTTACTTACTTATGTAATGAACCACAAAATTTTCAGACCAAGTAACATCGTCACTACTGCCACCGTTATTGTTTTAAGAAGAAATTTTTTCTAAGTCGGTCGACCTAAGATATATGACAGTCAGATAGGTTTATGAGTGTCAATGAAGCAAAAATGGTTAACTGGTTAAGGTGGCAACTGGGTCGAAACATCGGGCAAAATAAAGGTAATTAGATATCTTTATAAATTTATCGTGATATGACCCGGTCTCACATAGTTAATAAAACGTAAATGGTTAGTCAGGACTCGGACAGATGGTTATCCCTGATCTCTGTCTACCCTTCAATTACATATGCATTTTATAGTTATATGAAATTTTGTTCTTCCTTATTTGACCACCGTGTTAGAACTTGTCACAATGTCTTTTTTCCTAGTCTTTCTCTTCCTAAATAAATAAAAGATTATTAAGTGTACACATACACACGTCATAGACATATCAAACCTATTAATTTATTATTGTAGCTCAGAGCACAGATAACACTAGAGATAAAATTAGTCAAGAATCAGTTGCTTGTAGAAAAACTGATGAATTTATCTCTTTTATTTATATTTACGGTCAGTAACTTTCCGTCTGCGTCATAGTATGAGATAGTGACGAAATTGTTGTTAGATAATATCTCTTGATGACCACAATGAAAAAAGATTCCAAAAATATCTAGAATTCGGCAGTGGGCTAGCAATCTGTCACCAAATTTCATATCAAATCGCAACCTTGTTCCGTCTCAGAGATTCTGTTAACGTCTAAAGTCATTAAAGTTTTTCAGTATGTGAGTAAAATATGTTTAATTCGTGAATACATTCGATAGATTCAATCAATCAATAAATCAGCCTATGACAGTCCACTGCTGGACGTAGGCCTCCCCAAGGTAACGCCACAAAACACGATCACTCGTGGTCCTCAGCCAACCACTACCAGCGACCCTTTTCAGGTCATCAGTCCATCTAGCAGGGGGGCGTCCTACACTACGTTTACCGAGACGCGGTCGCCATTCGAGAACCGCTTTGCTCCAACGGTCGTCGGGATCTGCGACAGACGTGACCGGCTCACTGCCACTTCACCTTGCAACATCGATAGACAATGTCTACGACGTTGGTTCTCTGCCGGATAATCTCGTTCCGGACTCTGTCCCTTAACGAGATACCCAGCATCTAACGTTCCATTGCTCGCTGAGCGACATGTAATCGGTGAGCCAGCCCGACTGTCATGTTCCACGTCTCGGCACCGTATGTCATTATCACAGGTAGGACGCACTGATTGAAACCCCTGGTCTTAAGACACTGCGGTAGTGGCGACGAGAAGATATGACGCAACTTCCCGAATGCTGCCCAGCCCAGCTGCACTCTTCTGGAAATCTCACGCTCGAAGCTGTCCCTACCCATTTGCAGAACCTGGCCCAGGTAGACATATTCCTGGACCACTTCGAGCGCTTCTCCACTGATCGTGATCGGCTCCGGGACAACGAGTTCATTGAACATGACTTTGGTTTTGTCCAAGTTCATCCGGAGACCGACCGACCGTGAGGCAGCGTTAAGACTGTGCAGCATTCCCTGCAAATCCTGCAGCGACTCCGCCATTATGACAATGTCGTCAGCGAAGCGAAGGTGCGTGAGGTATCTGCCATTGACATTGATACCTATCCCAGTCCAATCCAGAGTTTTGAAGACGTCCTCCAGTGCGTTCGTGAACAGTTTCGAGGAAATGACATCCCCCTGTCTCACTCCTCTGAGCAACTGTATAGGACTTGTCTTTTGGTTTTGGACTTGAACAGATATCGATGCCACGCTGTATAGGCTCCTCAACACCTGCACATAACGCCAATCGACCTGGCATCGCTGCAAGGATTCCAGAACAGCCCAGATCTCGATGGAGTCGAAGGCCTTCTCGTAGTCCACAAAGGCAAGACACAGCGGCTGGTTATACTCATGAGACTTCTGTATAACCTGCCGCACTGTGTGGATGTGATTCGATAGATTGATGATATGTATTTATATCGCTTCTTAATGATTAATATCTTCATTACATGTAATACGATCGTAAATACAGTAGTAGTAGTTTATACGAACATTGAACTCTAAAAAAACTCTAAAATACCCTTGACTAAGTGTGCAAGCAAATTTACCTGAACATTAAAGGGATGTAAAAAATTTATATTCTATAAATTTATGTCTTGAGTATTGCTTGAGCATTACCGTATTGCCATTATGTGTCTTGCCATGTCATTCATATTAGGTTAATTAAGAAAACAACATACACATGACGCCTGAATGTATAATTTCTTAATTAACCTAACACATACACATGACGCCTGATTCCCGTAACTGTATAGGCAGTGAAACTGCATTGGTCCCAAATAAGTACCTTTCAATGGATGTAGGTAATGAAAATGTTGTCGTTATATGTAGGAATGCATATAAGAGATACATTTTCATTAACATAGTCATGGTGACACAGTATTATACAAATTCACGTGTATTTTATATGTGTATTTTTAAATGTATATTTTTAGTGAGTTTTAGATTCGGTATTTACCTACTTGTTAATATTTGATTGCTTTGAGTTTATGCAATATTGTAAAGATTAGTTTTAAGAATAAAATAGTACCACAATATTTTATATTCATAAGTAAGTATATAGTATATCCTCAGTCATCTTTAGCAGAACTGCCAAGCCTACGGTGTCGTTCATATCCAATACAAGCAATATCAAATAATTTGCCACATTTTTATTTTTTCAGAAGTTTTCAATACATGAAACATGATGGCACTGTAATTATAATTTTTATATTATATCCCTCTCTCCTTTTAGTAGCAGGGTGATGTTATATAGCCTAAAGCCTTCC
>JAMBLF010001791.1:0-37876 GCA_030578115.1 Leucoptera coffeella
CAAGATAAAAAAGATATTTAATATATGTAGCCGCAGCACTATTATATCTGTACTTGATCCGATTGAAATATACGGATTTAAAAATTATTTAATTTCATTTTCAGTGTTATATATATCGATGCATATTATAGAATTACAAGGAAACATTCCAAATTTTAATAAGTTATCTCATTTCGATTTTCAAATACAACCTAGTGCCATCTCTCAAGACAACAACGTAATTTATTAACATTTAAGGCACGGGAAGATTTGTAATAAGCTTGCTTGCTTTCCAATATCTGTAACGATGTTGCTGTTCCAAGTATATTACTAAGAAACTCATGAACAAGCAATGACCGATTCTTTACGTGGATTTCGCAGTGATAACAAGTTATAATTTTCCCTCAACAATGTTTCACTTTACTCTACGTTTAACATCTACATATACACGTCTGCATGCATACATATTTAGTGGTTGGTTATAGATAGTTCGATATCTACTCATAATATCATTCTGTTTTTCATACATAATTTAACACTGTGAGCTTAAAGAAAGTAAGGTTTTGAATGATAAGTTATTGTTAGAGAGAGATGAGAGTGAGAAAGAGATTATTGAATTGGTTAGTGGTCAAGGAAAATTGAAGGCTGAGATGGCTGTGATCCATCGAGAGATGGAAATTATCATGAATGAGAAGGATAGGTTGCAAAAGATGCAAGACTCAGCTGCATACTTTGGAGATGAATATGAGTGTGCGCTGAGACATATCGGGAAATTAGAATTAGACCTACGGAATGCACACAGGCGCATAGTGTCTCTTGAAGCAGATAATGAAGATCACCAAAAGTTATGCAATGATATTCAGTATCAACAGCTTGTATTAGGAATAAATAATACTAAAACCAACCACACAGAGAATCAAGTGTCTAGAAATACATTAAAAAAATACAAAAAACTAAACAAGGTGATCAAAAATACTTCAGATAAGTTGAAAAGAATTAATAGGGTTAACATTAAGAAACTATTTAAGAATTCAAATTATGTTAGTACTATAAAAGACTATAAAATACAATGTAGACATTTAAATGATAAAATTGATGAGTTGCAAGCTTCACTTGCATCAATAAATTATAAATATGAGATGGCCCAAACAGAGATAGGGGAACATATACAGGCAATGGACAAACTACTTTCCTTGAGTGCGTCTAATGTTGATGCGTTTAACAATTTAGTGAAAGATGGGTGTATGTGCGGTGGCCACTTGAATGATGTGAAAGAGGATGATTGTGTCCAGCCTGTGGCTGAAACACTTGTAAATTGCTCAAAAGTGAGTAGGTGTGATGAGGGCAGCCTTAGTGGACAGGCAGGCATCATAATCTATAGTGATGAAATAGGTAGAAATCTAGGCAGGTACTTAGGGAGCATTATGGATGCACCTATACAAAATTGTTGCTACCCAGGAGCATCTTTGACTCAACTGATAAATAATATCAGTAAAAACAAAAGCGATTGGAATAAAACAATAATAATTTTATGTGGTAGGCGCGGAAACATGAATAAATTAAAGCTAGTCAGATTATTTGATGGCTTAATGTCTAAACTTAATAATAGGTTAATTATTTGTACTTTACCATACTCCTCATCGTTGCCAGCTGAAGAAAATAGGGTTAGACATGGGCTTAATTGCTGCTTGCATACTATATGTACGCATTGTCATAATTTTAACTTTATTGACATTAATTGTTTAATTAAAAATCAAATAAAATATAAAAATAGTTTATACTATTTATTTAATAGCTGTAAGAGACAGGTAGCAGCGTCGCTACATTTTTCTTTATGTGAACGAACCAAAGTTTTGGTTTCTGACCAGGCCCCTATTGGCCAGAATACCCAATTGGGTACTGACTTTTCCCTGGAAAAAGTACCAGGGAATAATTTCAATTTAAATTAATAGGAGAGACAAAAGAGATAGACTCTGGCATATTAAATGAGTTAGTAGTAGCGCCTGACATCACTTTAGTGCACCAAAACATACAAGGTTTGTTAGGTAAAGAGTTAGAAGTTGAGCTTTTTTTGGTTTCTTCCAGGGTTGGAATATTTTGTGTAACTGAACATTGGGCGAGGTCCTGTGAATTAATATTTGGTTTTGGAGCCCACAGCGTTGCAAGTTCATTTTGTAGGAATGGTGCAATCCGTGGGGGCTCCTTGATATTGGCTCATAATGATATTAAATTTAAAGAACGTAAAGATATTGTTGATCTTTCTATTGAGCGATTAATAGAAATGTCATGTATAGAGATAGAGGATGTAATTATTTTGTGTGTTTACAGACCACCCAATTCAGATGTTATAGGGTTTGGAAAGTGTATGGAGGAGGTGCTTATTAAGCTTATTCAGAAACATAAGCGCCTGATTGTGTGTGGTGACTTCAATGTTAATATTCTTGAGGACACTATGGTTTGTATAAATTTTCTAAATTTATTTTTAAGTTATAATTTAAAACATAATTTTAATCAACCTACTAGAATAACAAGCACCTCCTCTACCTGTATTGACAATATATTTTCAAATTTTAGTTTATCCCATACTGAACTTACTACTGATATAAGATCTGACCACCATGGTCAGTTGGTGAAGTTTAAGTGTCACCGCGGTTTCCAGCCCAGGAATGTTACCTGTATTCCTATCACAGGAGCCCGTTTGAGTAGTTTCAGGGAAAACGTATTGAGACGGTTCCCTATGCAATTGAAAACCAATGCTCCAAATAATATGTATAGCTCATTTTTCAGTATTATTGATTCTGAATATAAAAAAATCTTTACATCAAAGAGTTATAAGATAACCGGTAGGAGGAATTTTTGTGATTGGGCCACTGGGGGTATAAAAATAAGTAGACAGCGGCTATATGAATTATATAAAGAAAGATCTTTTAATCATAGCCCTGAATTCAAAAATTACATAAGTAATTATTCAAAAATATTCAAAAAGGTTTGTGCTCAGGCCAAAAAATTGCACATACAAGGCAAGATAAAAAATGCCACAAATGTTGTCAAGGAAACTTGGAAAACAATTAAATTTGAAACTGGAAGGGATGTCTCTCACATAAAAGAACCTAAACTTATAGTAAATAATAAGGTAATTACAGACAATCAGAAGATATCTAATGTGTTTCAAAGTTATTTTTCCAAAATTCCTATCTCAATAACTGAGCCACTAAGATCTTGTTCAGAGAGTGCTAGATGTATATTAGAAAAGAATGTGCCAAAATGTGACAGTTGTTTTAGTTTCAGAGAAATCAGTACAATAGATGTCATCAAATGTTTTAAATCACTCCAGAAAAAGAAAACGTCTGATCTGTGGGGCCATTCAGTAAAGGTTTATTCAGCCATTGTAGATTTAGTTGCACCTGAGTTGAACATTATATTTAATCAATGTATTAAATGCGGAGAGTTTCCTGATCAGATGAAATACGGTAAAATCATTCCATTATTTAAATCTGGTAGTACCACTGACCCTGCTAACTATCGTCCTATCTCAATACTACCAGCTTTTAGCAAAATATTTGAGAAACTTATTTTAAATCAATTACAAGTACATTTTAATAGTTATAATATTTTCAACAAGCAACAATTTGGCTTTACAAAGGGTCGATCAACAACAGATGCTGGGGTTGATCTTATGAAATATATATTTGGGTCCTGGGAGGAAGCAAAGGATACTCTGGGTGTCTTTTGCGATCTTTCTAAGGCGTTCGACTGCGTGGACCACAAAACTCTGATCATGAAGCTTAAACATTACGGTATAGGTGATAGGGCACTAGATCTGATTGTATGTTACCTGAGGGGAAGGATCCAGAGTGTTGAGTTCGGTGGAGCTCGATCGAGCGGCAGCTTGGCTGCTATGGGGGTTCCACAGGGTTCCATTCTTGGGCCCTTCCTTTTCTTGGTCTATATAAATGATTTACCTTATTTAAGTCTGGGCCGTTGCCACATGGTGTTGTTTGCGGATGACACTTCAATATTATTTAAAGTTAGTAGAAGAAAAGACGAAACAGAAAGGATATGTAATGTGATTTCGGAGGTGGAGCAATGGTTTAGAATAAACAATCTTGCTTTTAATTGTAATAAGACTAAATGTGTAAGGTTTACTTTGCCTAATGTTAGGAGTTCAATTACTAGCATCGTAATTAATAATGTGGCTCTAGATATTGTGAGGTCCACTACGTTCTTGGGACTCACAATGGACTCAAAATTAAAGTTTAGTGAGCACATCGGTGGTCTGGCGAAAAGGCTAAGTTCTGCTGCCTACGCCGTAAAAAAAATTAGACACCTGACTGACGTGGACACAGCGAGACTTGTGTATTTTGGTTATTTTCATAGCGTCATGTCATACGGGCTTCTTTTGTGGGGCAATTCTGCTGATATTAATTCAGTATTTGTGCTGCAGAAGAGAGCCATTCGCTCGATCTACCGTATGGGCCCTCGTGAGTCTTTAAGAGATATATTTAAGACAATAAATGTTCTGACTGTGGCTTCTCAATATATATATGACAACTTAGTCTATGTTAAAAAAAATATTAATGAATACAAACTTGTAAGAGAAATTCATAATTGTAACACACGCAATAAAAACAAATTGTATTATAGTGGCTCTAGACTTAAAAGAATAAACGATTCGTTTATGGGCCTGGGCATAAAAATGTACAACAAACTTCCAGAGTCTATCAAGTCCTTACCTTTAGAAAAATTTAAAGTTGGCACTAAAGCGATGCTGATGGAGAAGGGCTACTACACCGTTAAAGACTATATAAATGATGTTTTGTGACGTTTCATTTTTGTGTGATCATGGCTTCACGTTCCGGTTCTTATTGGGACTCTCCTTAAATTTGTTATTAAACACTATTTGTTGGATGTGAAGCTTTGATCATGTTCTAATGAATTATGTATTTTTAAATTTAATGTACACATTGTCTGCAGAGTTTCTTGGCATTTCTTCTCTGCAGAGTTTGACTTTACGAAGTGCCATTAGTTTTATTAATCTAAATTGATTTATTTTAAGAATAATTTTTATGTTAATGACATATTTTTATGAAAAATGTTTTTTTTTTTTTTTTTTTTGACGTTCAATAAGAGATATCAATATCCTTATGTTGAATAAAAGATTTTCATTTCATTTCATTTCATTTCATTTCATTTCATTTCATTTCATTTCATTTCATTTCATTTCATTTCATTTCACTAGATGTCATTAGTGGTAACTTTTGGGTACGGTTAGGTGTAAGGATTTATGTTACACAAAAATCTAAGAACGTTGTTATTTGCTTACATACATTCAATATACTTTATTTTTGATATAATGAGATCTTTTTGTAGATCTCATCCCAACTAGTCATAAGTCACACAATATCGAACAAAAGTAACCACAGTCAGCAAGCATTTGTAGTGTAACATTATTGTAGTGTATCACACACATTCTCTGCGACCATTCTCCTCGGATTACTAAGGATTGAGTGACCATAGATAACCCATATCTATGGTCTCATCAAATCAACTTTTCTTTACATAGCCAGGACACAGATAATATAATACTATGCCAGGATTCAAGTGATAGGTGATTGTCCATATCACCATGTACCTCTACACTAACCTATGTTATGTTCCGCATTTTGTACTTTTATTATCGATTGGTGGTTGACTACAAGCTCACTCAATCACCGAAAAGTCACCCTATTGACTGCAGACTGGTGGCTATGCTAGGCCAACATGATTTCATTAGTCCCCTCTTACGACATACCGTAAACATAGTTAACGTTCTGTCTTTTCTAGAATGTATTATTGATATACATATATAAGTTTACAATTTACGTTAGCACACACACATATATTTATGTTCAATTTAAGTAAATGAGTATTGATATGGTACTGATCGGAAATCGGAGATTAATAAAATATCGGAATAGTACGACCGCCATCTGATTTATTTATAACTAATCAAGTAAGAATTTTTATGTGCTTGGACGCAGACATTAAACCTTGCTTAAGACTATAACAACACTATTGTGTTCGTCAAGTTACCAGTAGATGGCAGCACCGCAGGCTGTGTTTTTACCTGTTCTTTTTGACAGCCAGCGCAAGCGTAGTTCGAATCCATCGGCCATGTTCGTAGTGTCCGACCGAGTGCTATGCGCGGCTGTCTTGTTTTTGTACCGATAAAATAATATATTCGCTCGTTTAGTTCGTAAATGGTGCTTATTTTGAATAAAACTAACACGTGCTCTATCTAGGATTGTTTGTGAGTCTGTTTCTGTTGTATTTACATGTGAAAGTGTCGTGGGGAAGACAGTGTTTTTATGATAGCAGGTTAACAGTATTCGGGTTGGTTATTGTTTTTACTAGATCCCATGCCGGTGCTGCAGTTCCATCGTATTATGCAACTTAACAGTGACCTTGGTGCTTCGTGACATGCCCGAGGTGCTTTGGCCAACGATGCCTCTTGGATTTTGAACGAGTCTGCGCCGATACATCAGGTTTGTGGAGACATGCTTTGGCAGTTATCTCTGATAACTTTTGAGTGTTTACTTTATCATGTCCTACATTTTTGTTTGTTACCAATCAACGGATTGTGGACAAAGGAGCTGTTGTAAAGTTTATGTCATTTAACGAATTTAAGATGAGTTTGATCTTAATGTGAGCAAGCTCGGTCAAGCCTGCAAGAATGCAAGCTGCAACTCAACCACAGGAAAGGAATTACAAACAAAATAAAATGGATCAACAAAACTAAAGGACGCTCCTTGGTATTTCGAGCGTTTCAATAAGGAATATGAAATTGACTTTCTGTTTGAACTGGTTTGTTGCTAAAGCAAAATATTTTTGTTTTCTGCATCACCTCTAGATGATTTTATATGTTATCAAAGTAATTTAATGCATGTACCGTGACATTAAAAATCATTCATAAATTCACCAGAATTGCGTTGCTGAGATACATGGCCTTAAAAAAGTTAAAAGAAAATTAATTGAACGAACACATGGTGGCAAAATTGTGGCGCGAAATGACGTCACGTACACGAAAGTCGAAAATATGATGAAATATACTTAAGGATATAAAATATAATGGTATCTACTCTGATATTCTATTTACATATTTAAATACATATGTAAGTAGTTGTAAACTGTTTTCGTTGCTAATCGTTATGTTTGCGTATTTTTTATTTTACCGTCAATTTGATAAGGTTTTGCAAGAAAATGCCCTCAGTCTTTTGTCAGATTGTCCTCAGATTTCGGTTTATATACCTAATCAGTAATGGAATTGGGGAGGCAGTGCTTGCTTGATGAGAAACGAAATCCATCCTCCCACCCTCCCTTAGGTCCTCCGTACTAAATATTGAGAAAATTAGTTCAAAACATCTCATTTAATTCCTTATGTGTTTTTATAAGAAATTCGAATCTAAATAAAGCACTGATTGAGGGAACCTGAGTAGGTAAACATGCATTGAAATTCCTTCTATTAGCCGCAATAAAGATAAACACGAGCTACTTATACCTAGTGATGGGGATTCGTCTTTATTTCCGACAGCTTAATGGGTATTTACTTTGGAAAACTTATACAAAGCTGTTACCATGGCAACGTAAATGGGTATTTATAAAATAGGTGAAACTTACATCCAATTAATTATCCCTTAGATAAGAATAGCTCCTATTCTCTTAGTCACCTCATACGACATACAGACACAAAATTGTTAGGTCTACAGTAAAGTACTGCTTTGCTGCTCTTTTGAGATACTAACTATTGCTACCATAAATCAAACGTTTATTGCAAACTATCATCTAAACTATATGATAACTTCAGCAATTGACAATTCAATACATGCCAGAACAACCCAACGTGTATTTGACATCTCAATGATATTCTGACAGAAATAATTATGTCATATTCCAATCAAAACTTTGTTTCCATTCATTTTCGTTTAGCGAGTATTTACCCATCACTCCCAGCTCTAGATACCTGTCCCGCGGTTAATCTGCGGCGCATTTAGTTAAAGCATCTGTTATCTATCGGGACGCTCGTAAAACCTTTATCCTTGCTTCATAAATATTGTCTCCGTGAACGCCTTAGTGTCTCCGTTGCCTCATTTACTTCACATGTGAATAAACAATAATATGTCGTTGATGTATGCGGTTGGTGCAGTCAATAGGCATTATTGTTGCCTGGGCGACCAGACCGCGATGATCGCGCTTGCTTTTATTTTTATACGAGTAGTACCTACTTATATTTATATAATGGTAGTACTCGGATAGTAACTATGTCGATATGAACCATAAGTTAGAAACCATCCACGTTTGAAACGATTATGATCGGAAGATACTTATAAACCTATAGGAAGACTCTTAAAAATAAATACTTATAGATAACATCTAATCGACATCTGTTTCATGTTTATATAGTACGTGTTAATAATTTCTACTTGAATAATGCAATGGTGAACAAGTTTAATGACCGAGCAGGTGCTGGGTTAAAATCTGATATAGTAAATCGATAGTTTCGGTAGGGGAGTTTTTATAATCTACGAATTTTACGAATTGTCCAAAAGAATCAATTCGTAAAGGGTGCAAATCAAGGATCATACCCGTTGTCACGTTTGGTTCGAACTAGTTCTGACTTTCGGGCGAATTGGCGAAACAAAGGATTTTAATCGCGTTCCCGTTAACCTTAACGTGTATGCCAAAAATGTCTGTAAGTACCAATGTAAATGCAAAAGATTTAGCAGTCTAATCCAGGTATGTATATGTTTACTAAGCTAACATGTTCTACCGCAATTCCGCATCGAAAACATTTAATGTGGTCCTGTCAATTGTGCGATTAAAGCCGCTTGTCCCGCGTTGCGGTAGAGATGGGACTCATGGCTCGTTTGAATCGAAGATAATATGGTTTACCTGATGATAGGTAATATTAATAAGTGCTTACTAAAAGAGCACATGCCACTTTCTATTTAAAAGGTATAGTTATTTGTTGGTTTAGAAGTACTCGATTTATGTATACCATATTTAAAGTGGATTGTCTCGCTACTGTTAAATGAAAGGCGTTTGTAGGTGGTATCGAAAATGTATTGTACTCGTTGGATCAGCGTACCTAATTTATTTGACTGTTTTGGCTTGCATGATTTGTGAAATGTAATATTCGTAAGAAGCTAATAACTGCGCTGGTGTGTGCAGTAATTTTATATGCTTCAAGGCGTTTGGATGGCAGCAATCCTTCAGAATTAACCAAAATAGACTCAAATGTTCAATTTATGAGTCTTTCCTTTATGAGTTTGTAATATTGTATAATATTTACTTTTTAATGTAATATTTTTCATCTTGCAATGGACTAGTGACGTGGCAGAAATATCTATATTAACGTAATTAGTTACAACACAAAAATTCATTTAAAATACGAGATGTACCTTATAAGGGCCCGAATGATGTAGCTATTACGAAACTACGTACGAATGATGTAGCTATTACGAAATATATTAATAAATTATACAATCTATTCGTATCATTTAAAACAAATCAATCGATAAAGTAAATCCATATGTTATTCCATTCGTGTCCCCGCCCTATCCTTAATGATATGCACCGCGATTCATTAAACCCTTTCCTGGGTTTCCGCCGTAACCAGTTGCAAATGGCATAATCGCTGTAACTAAAGCCTCACGTTTTAATGAGATCTGGATTTTTCTCCAAGAAATTCATTTGAACGGCTAATCTGATCGCGGATTAATGGATTGCGGTGGATTTATTTGTTTAATGTTAAGGACTTGGTAATGAAGGTAATGAATGCTTCGTAGGCAATTAAATAAATAATGCGGCTGATAAGGACACTTTGTAATTAGTCTGACGAATACAGTAATAAATAAAATAATGTAACGATATGATCTCTTTTATAAGTTTTTGCTTTTATATTTTCTAATCATGCTGTGGTATAATTTATCTGGTACTAACGTTATTTAAATGTATGTCTTATTTCTGTCTATATATGTATATCTTATTCCTCGTTGATACCGGAAGTCTAGCTGGCTCCTATTTAAATGCAGTCGTGATTAATCTCCTCACGACGTGACAGCCGGCCCGCATCGTTCTTCAATTGATAGACGTCTTTTCATGGTATCACAGTCTTAATAGAATTTACGGTATCACTCATAGTCGGCTATCAATTGCGTAGGATTCAGTTTTAATAGGCCATAAAATGATTCTGTGTTAATGTTTACACATAAAATTTATTAGGAGTTAAATCTGGATACTTACTATCCTCACTAAAATATTGAGTTCGATCGTAATCAGCACCTAACTTTACGTAATAGATTTCATAGGTATATTTCAAATGAATAAAACGTATGAAAGAAAGATCTTTTTATATACTATTATATGCATGAGAAGAAATATATTACAAAAAAAAACAATTGAATGAAATAGCTCTATAATAATACCAAACCTTTTTCATAATAATACGAAAACCCATTGAATGACATTGTATATGGAGCTCTTCAGTAAGTTTTGGTGCTCAATTGCAAAGAAAAGGCAAATATTTTGAATTATTGAAGTCCCGGCCTAGTAAGAGTCTTCAAAGTTCGTCTAAGTTTTTTGCTAGGTGACTAATAAGTACTTAAAAGGATTCAAAAAAACCTAATGTTTTTTTCGAATGCATTTTTTTGTTGTCGGAGAAAGGTAATAAAGATAAGGACTCAAGGGAGTAATGCGAAAATAATTTGTCAAAAGGAAAGAAAAAAACGGCACAATGGATCCTTTTAAATTTTTTATAGGTTGAGGTGGAAGAATAACTATAGAAAATTATCACTATCACGAATGTATAAGGTTGCTTGGGTAGTGTAACCACAGGTGTAACTATATAAATATTTAAACGCGACTTTACAAATCTTATCTTTTAATAAAGCAGATATAACTAACTCTACTTTTTACCTCTTACAAATATAAAATTCGAACCACAAATACATAAATTAGATGCAGCTGGTACATTAAAATTTATATCCATGCTAAGACCTCCAAGAAATGACGTGGTCGTGTATCCTTAGCTGCATCTAATAGACAGGAAGAGTCGAGTCGGATATCTAGATACTTATAGACACTAGAATAGTTATGCATAAGTCGTTTAACTTAGCGCTAAATGAATGACGTATGAGGTCGGTATTTCAATGTTAGTTACTGGTAACAGAGGTTCAAGTTAACCTACAGTGAAAATAACTACTAGGCTAAATATAGTTTTCACTATGCTGCTATATTGAGAGTATTATTGAACATCGAACTTCTGAAAGTAAATGTGATAACTGACCTTATACTTATATTTTGGCAAGTGACGCATATAGCTTAAAATATTCCCAAATTGATTGGATTGAAAGTTATAAACATTGTTAAGAAATAATAATAAGGCATCTAAAAACGATCACTAGTTATCGATTCTAGTTATCGATTCGTCAATTCTCTACCATAACTAATTTTATTTACCTGTGTTTTCCATAAACTATTCAGTTTCCGTTTCAAGCAGTTTACTTAAGAAACTAAGTAATCTACGCTTAGGTATTAAGGTATTCAGATCTAGCATCTAGGTCTCTTAGCATGATTAGTGTTTTGAGCCCAAGCGTCCTGCAACTGTAAACGCACTAATAACTTTAAGTAGCTTAAGCATTAGAGTTGTCAATGGGACCTCTTTTTCCTACAAAGGACAACTAGTACAATGGTTCATTAAGGCACGAATAACTTTCCGTGTTCGGACCTTCGAGGAACAATGAGTCATCAAAAGATTTAGCTTGTTCCTTGGAAATCTCCTTCGTTTCCTTATGTTGGTGCCATTTCCTTGGCCTAATGGTTCAAGATCTTTGATTACCTTGCGGTCTGTGACTAAAAATATAAAAATAATTAGCCAACACATACCGCTAACGTAAAAGCGCCGTATACCGACCGACCTCCTGTATCCGACCATTTTGGTTTTTTCCCTCCTAAACTTATAAATTTCACGTTAAAGTTATGAATTAGCGCTCAATTAGTTCATAAATTTATATTACATTATAAGACAAAATTTGGTTTAGATACGTTAACAGCAAATATCTCATTTGACCGAAATCGTCGCAAGGGATTTTTTTTTGACAAATCGGATCCGAAAAAAACATAAATCGGCGTAAACGAAGATCTGGATTATTTTGAAGAAAACTTTGCTTAATTCGTAGTATTTTTGCATCATATCATTTATTGGTTTGTTGAGCACCGTCGATATCAATCAGCAAGTAATATTTGCGTATTTTATTCAAAATATCAAGCAAATAATAATGGTCGGAATCTGGTCCTCTATAAAATGAGTACGTTCCAAATACCGACCACTCTGGTCGGATACAGGATTTTCGTACTTTGGGAATAAAGCTATTTTTCATTTGTTTGATGAGCTTTGAGATTATTTCATGTTAACTTTCTTACTCTTAAGACTATTCTTATTTTAAAGACCTGTATCCGACCAATACTAACTATTATAGTTTTTTTGTAAAAAGTGTCTAAACTTTGACTTTTAATTCTCAATACGTATCATTACGTCTAACATTGAATGTTTTGAATGCTTACTATTTAGTCATTTTAAACAGATATAATTACTTTTTTGCTATATTGTTATATTAGTCAAGTGTCAATAATGTAAAAAAGTACTAAAATTATGTAGATATGTAAATATTTAAATTTTTATTACGAAATAATATGATTGGTCGGAATCGAGACACGATTTAATCACCATGTACCGGTATCCGTCCAACTCAAGAGCCTTTGGTTTCTTAGTTCATGGATCAGTCTGCATGTGTTAGTTTCAGGTGTTCAGTGCATACATCTATTATATATATATATATATATATATATATTATATATATATATACATATATTAACCCCTGTACTTCCCTAACGGTATAGGGATATGCTATTGTTCGCCACCTTGAACGATCCTCATAAAGATCTCGTGTCTTCTGTTCCTTTCCCTATGTAAACCCACTTTGAGAAGATCATATTTAGATCAGCATAACTTCTACGTGGCCTGCCTCATCCAGCGCTACCAATCTAGGTTTTGTAAATATTTTTGTAGCCTAGCTTTCATGCATCCTCTCCATTTGCCTAAACAACCTTAACATTCTTTTTGATATTTTCACCATCTTCTTTAATACGGCATCATTCACGCTTTCATTTATTGCCTTACCCTATCACATAATCTTCTATTATGTACATATTTTGTTAGGAACCTGATCTGTATTGCATTATGCTACCGTGATACTTTTTCCAAACCCAACATTCAGTACCATATATAAAAGTAGGAACCAGAACGGCGTTTTTGAATCCACTCTCAACCAGCGACCAGTCATCAAACTATCTTAACCCCGTTTGTCATATTTCCCTATTTCAGTCTCTTCCCCGCTCTATATGACCTTCACCATATCTAGTCAACATATTTGCCAAATATACCAGATTCTCACTTTTTTACTTGTTCCACTTCCTGATCGTTCACTTCTTATAGAGATTCTGACATACTATCCTGTCTTTCTAAAGCATTCATGATAATCAACATACGCTTTGCTAATGGGATGAGCAGAGACTATCGATCGTCACCTTGAACGATCCTGACAATCTCTCTGGCTTCGTTTACGCCTATTCACCGTCTCATACCAGCTCTTTTGTTGCCTTGAAAGCGAACAAGGGCAATACAGTATAAGTTTAGGTATGGAGTGACTGTTCGGTTTGGCAGAAGAGAAGGTGACAAAGATGAGGCCCTTCAGTTCTCACAAGAGTGTTATTTGTCAGCCACATGGATGTTTCAAAAAGAGTTCCACAATTGCTTACGCCATGCAACGCTCTAGTTTCAATTCCACTCCATGACCATCATAAAAAGCTGGTTTTTAGGTCTACGGCAATGAATGTTCTTCTCGACCCTACATATCAAGTCAATTCATAATGAGAGAGGGACTACGCCACTTTGGTACTGCCGCTGGTCTATGTGTTAAGACCGCGACAAATAAATTTTACGTACGAAATATTCGCAGCATGATTTGCTTTGTCAACAACAATAAAATATCGAAATTTTTTAAGAAATTTACAAGCAGGTAGCATACTTATTACGGGGTTATATTAAAGGCTTGATTTCTTTCGTTTTGTGAGCATAGAAGGTATTTTAGCAGGCGAGATACGGCTGGTCGGAATCAGGCACCTCAGTGGTCGGAATCAGGAACGTCAGGCGTCAGCCGGTCTGTAAACGGTGCATTCGGTATTAATCAAGTTTTTTGAGTTTGATACCAGATTTAGGTATGAAAAAGGCAAATTTGATATTTTTCTTTGTGATATTATGAAAGTAAATATCGTAATCTTTTTAAAGAACGTTTTATATTATTATACTTTAAACATTTTCTTTATCTTTTTTGTGATTTACGTAGTCAACTCTATCAGTGGTCGGTATACGGCGCTTTTGCGTTATAGAAAAAAAAACCGTTTTAGTCTGTGGACGTAAATAGTAGATTTAGTATTTTAGTAATGAAATATCTTAGGCGATAGATGAGCTAACCTGATACTAATGTTTAATGAGATATTCGTTTTAGTACCTATTGAGAAGTCTGTAAGGAATCTGTGAAAACCATTCCTTATAGTTAGTACAGAGCAATGCTCCAGTAAAATTAGTAATAACAAGCCTTTATTACTTGGGAACTGGCGTCTGTCTGTAAAGTCTCATTGGCATAATACCTCTTGAACTAAGGTATGGTTATGGTTTCTCTTACGATAAATACTTTTATTTACTTTAACTACAATAAACATTGAATTAATTAATTCATTAATAATAATAATAATATTTGGACATTATTACACCAATTGAACTAGCCCCTTGGTAAGTTCATTTAAGACTTGTGTTAAGGGTACTAGTCAACGTATATTTAAGAAATATATACATATTATACATAGATAAATACATATATAGCACATATAATCAACGACCAGACTGGAAAGCAATAGAAAAGCGTAGTTCTTAACCCTGCCTCCACCGGGAAACCCGGGACCTCACGATTAGCGTTCCGGCGGCTAACCGATCGCGCCACGGAGGTCGTCAAAAAAAATTAATTTATATTATTCATGAAATTGTGTATTATTAATGAATTAGTTAATGAAATTTATAAGGTTTTTTAACTATTCGTCCCAATATACAGTTCTAGTAAAAATAATAGAAATGCACCTCTTATTTACGTTGAACTTATAATTTGAGCTCCAATCTTTCATCTAAATGGATCCTTTACATAGATATTCATCCTTTTTAGATTCGTCTAAGAGGTAAATCCGTCTACCTACATGTTATACTGATATATCGAGTATACAGTACCTATCATACTCAATTCTATGTTGGAGTAAGAAGTCGTGCGATAGACTAACAAACATATTTTTTGCACTGCTTGTAATATTCGCGCGTGTGGGCGGTGTAATGATAAGAGAAAAATAATGTTGTTCTTTTGACATTCATTGATGACTTTATCGTATTTGGTAACCCATTTATTTCAAGACTACTACATAATACTGTAGTGTAGGATTTGATTAAAAATATGATGTAGAACACAATTACGATAAAGTTATAGCATTTCGGTTAAAGGAAATGTTAGGAATTAACTATTATTCAATTTTGTAGTTAAGTATATTATAGTATGATAGGGTCCACCTGATAAGGGTATTTTCTGTGTGTTGCATCTATTGAAAGTCATTATAAGTAAACGAATAAGTATACTGATTCTGAACGAACTTAGTTAATTTGAATTGGTAATCAACAATTTTATAGTATTAATTATTATTGTACACTACTGCAACTTCAGTAATGATCATAATTTTAAGTTTTAAGTGTACGAGTATGATAATGTAATGTAAACAGAGTTTCTTTATATTCATAAGCCAAATCTATGGCATTGCTATGTTTTCAATAATTTTCTTAAGAACATTAACAGGTTCACCGAATGAATAACAATGACATAAGCTTAGCAGCGGTTGATATTCTTGAATGGAAACCCAAAAGGTGACTTACGTAATACCCAAGGGTGAGACTAGGCCCTTGTAAAGTAGCCCACGACGAAACAGGTAAACGAAAGAGACATGTGTTGGGTTTCGTATAAAAAAAGATTGAGTTAAGGGTTCATTTCACCTTTCGTACAGACGTTCGTTGATCGTTATGAAAAAGTAGTGTGAAGCCTTTAGTTTTACTACTTTTGGTTCTATTAATATAATATAGATTACGTATGTATTTAGTATATTTTCTAAATGGGGTAATCTTAATTTGTGAATTGAGTGTTTATAAAAACACTGGCTTTACGCATAAATGCAAAGCAAGAAAAAAATGACCTCCTAGTTATAGAATAGGATTCTGGGGTTTATATTTTTAACCTTCAGTTCAATTTAAATTCAAAGTTTTTCTTGCACTGTGACTCTGTAAAGTTAAATGTACTCTACTCCGAGTTCGATACGTTGACTAAATAAGAGTAGGGCGGTACTTGCAATTTAATGCCCCTTACACGAATAAGGTAACCTTACACTCCGGATGATAAGTAAATCGAGCCCCTCGATGTCAGGTGGAGAATGCGAAACCCACTTAAAGGGCACCTGAATCACTTTAAATTATTTCCGAAGCCATCCAAGATACAAATTGAAACTACTTCAATAACACCTCAATAAAAAAATCTATGTAGGAATAACCTTGTGAAAAACGCACTGATTCTTTACGATATCGCGATATGAAGACAGAAGTCAGCGTCTGTACACTGCGGTTTAAAAGACCTGATATGTTGGGTGCTGTCTATCTAAAAAACGTGGATTCTATCTTACATATTGCATAATTTACAATTTAAGAAGATAGACACACAAACTCACTATTTTTAACTACACTACAAACGATAGTCGTGGTTTAATATATGTTATGATATAGCATCAAGACCTTCTATCCATTCTTTTGGGGAAAATGTATGTACATATAAGTATATGTATTTTAGTTCATGCATGGGTGCATGCATGAGCCAATGTTTAACGACCACGTTTATGTCCTTGAGTGTTGGTTTTCTGCGAGATGATGACTTGTTTTGGTTTGCAATGTTGTTGCACGCATAACCTTTGTAGTAAACGTATTCATTTTATTTGAATGGACTGAATTATGACCGTAACACATGCTTTAGTTACAAAAAAACACTTCTTATATTGGCTATAGCGGTATGCTTTGAGGATCGAAAATACTGTTAGGTTTATTATCTATACATATTGTAGGTATCTAAGTTTCTGTATACCTCAAAAGAGCTGCATGTTTTACTAGATAACTGTTAAAACATTTATTTTTAGAATTTAATTAACATTTTTGGAATTCCTTAAACTCAGACGCAATTCAATTCACTGTCAATGCTATTATTATGAATTAAATGAAGGAATATTACACAATAAAATCAAATATAAAAAATCAACAGATTTAACGCCCGCATGTTTTAGTCCTCTAGATATAAAGCCGCGTCTAGACGGTCGCAATCCTGCAGTCAATAAATAAAACCAGTTCCATTTTAGAGTACAATGTACACTAGAAGTGCAGGCAACAATAGAGGAGATAAAATAATGAGCCCTTAGTCTTATCTCTCCGCGAAAGGAAGTGTGAATGTCGAGTAATAAGATGATAGCAGAGATATGCTCGCGAGATATTCCCGAGCCCGACTTTAATGGCTAAAATTACTCTTTATCAGCAATTGACATCGAAGTGAATTAGGTAACTAGTACACATAGCGGTTTTGCTCGTATCAAAAACTGGAAAACCTGGCGGTAAAAGAACTTTTAAAAAACGAATTTGGAAATCCCCCCCTAATTACAATTTTTATTGTTTTTTTTAGAGGGACCTACTTTGAAGTCATTTTAAATGGGGGACGCCGATATAAATTTAATAACACGACAGATCTAAGAATATCCTATGAGCTAAAAATACTGAATCGACAACTTGTTTGAAATTAACCCCTTTCCTAATGTCTGGATAAAGCTCGGACGTGTTACAATATGAAATGAACCTTAACGTTGTCGTATTAAGATTAGAAAATAATGTTTCATGGTCAAACACCTGCATTCAAGTATTTCTCAACAAATAACTTCAAGAACATGTAAGTGGTAACCTAGCAACGTATTCAACTATCTATAAGCATAACATACACACAAGTGCACTTTAACACTTGTTTTGGTCTATGATTTAATACCATGTTGCAATATTGGCTTATGATAAGCTTAGTAAATTGTTGATTGTGTACAAATACCTTGATATGATTGTTTTCTAACGTATTGTGTCATTCTAAACTGTTCTGTAGAGTTCTTTGGCAACGATGTATATTCGTAGGAAGCAAGAAACTTTTTCAATAAAGAGAATTAAGTAAATATATTACATTTTTGCTTATATTTTATCAAATTATTTGTTACATTCTTGCGTAATTGATTCCAAAGTTTCCATACCGATTAGTAGTTCGCTTTTCTTAACTAGTTATCTTGAAACATAATCACTTTATCTTGCCGTTTACGCAAAAAACTACAGTGTAAATATTTACTTTCAAATATATCTAAAGATAGCAGGGCAAACACGAATGTATGTAGATACAGGTTACGCAAATCCCGCCTAGATAATTTACGACACTTAAACGTAGGTTCAGCTAGTAATTTTCGGATTAATGCAGCGATTGCTCATGATTTCATGTCGTAACTTAGTCATAACTTAACGATTTCTATACTTTTATGGCTTCTAACCCCCTCAAAGTGAGCAAATGTACTATCAATCTTTGTGACATCAACCTACACTGACTAGTTAGATTTAGGAGTTATAGGTGCGTGAATGCGCCTGAGTAGATACTTTCCTATAAATTTTATTGTTATTTAGTGATAGAATATAGTTACTGAATTATTTTATGTTAGCTTTAAATTACTAAATGACTGAAGTCATTTGCACATAGACATCAAACTTACAACACCCGCCTTATTCCTTCTGCTAGTATTTAGATATCTCGGGAAGACATTGAATTAACATTATGTGTACTTTTTAGTTCGTTTCTTGTTTCGACATAATATCCGCGTTGCGGTAGTCCGTAACACATCGAGCTGAGTTGGGACCTTTTTGTGCATTAATGACACACGAGAACTGCTTTTGTTTTTTTTTCGTGTTAGATATAAGTTCTATTATATAATCTTTTTATGTGTGTTAACTATATACGTCTTAGTTTCAAAATTATAATGTCGTCTCGCAATCTCTACCAGAATAGGCCTGCCCTGTTTCAGTGGCAAAATTACTCTTGACTCTAATTGAAATAATGACGGCAAGCATTTTATGATAACCAAGTAAGACATAGTACGCCAGTAGGCAGATAACTTCTATATATAGAAGGGCTTAGATGAAGTTGTGTTTTTAAATTACGAATAATATGACGCTTAGCATTGTAAGTTATTACTTTATTAACATAGTGGTTGATAAGTCATGTAGTGTGCCAAAGGTTATGTTGTGAATGCAAGGATATGAATAACATTTACAATATGTTGTAGTTGCATGTAATTTGTTATATTCTTATTCATTACGCCTAAAGCAAAAGTCAATACCTTGTAATAAGCTTCATTTTTAATTGTTTTCTTGGACGAGACCAGGACGGACCCAATTAGTTACCTTAAAAGTAGATCTGACTTTGACACAAAATTCTTGTGGTTTATGGACTTCAAATGCTTATATTCTTTCACAGTTTCATTAGTTATTACATATTTCATACTATTCAAAGGCAGTTGTTATTGGGAGTGACATCAAGAAATCTGTGGTTTGGCTGTCTGAAATGTTGTTGCTTTAATTTGCACAAGTTGTGCGAACGGATGATATCAGATTGACAAAAGGTGTGAGCGGATTGGCGGATACGTAGCTGATGACGTAGTAAGACTCATGGCACATGTCTAACTTAATTGATTTCATTGTTTTTCAATTTATTAAATGTTGTTACACAGTAAAACATACAATTTAATAACTATTTGTCATGCATGACGTACATTAGAATCGAAATAATGTAGAAGAAGCTACGTATATTATTGATTCCTTACTTTAAACATCTGTTCCTACCTATGCTTTGTTTCCCATATGTAACTATTAGGTGTCATTATATTAGCTGTTAATAACTCGTTAACTATTTTTTTTTTTTTAATAACTCCAGTTTTTATTAAACAAGTTTATAACTCACTCGTTAATTAAACGGTCAATTATAGGTCTAATAATTAGTAAAATCAATTAGCTTTCATGATTGTCCCTGTTACTCGTAATTTATAATTCTTTAATAAATTTAATCCTGGTGAAGTGTTACTTTAGTTTTAAAAGACTATATATTACCACAATTTATAATCACCTGTTTGGGTTAGCCACTTGTTCGGCTCCGGATACATCCGACATTGCAGAGATAGACTCAAACCCATTTTCGCCAATAGCACCCAACGTGTCAGGTGATGTTGAGGTAGCTACGTACAAGCACTGATTATTTCAAAACTTCGATACTTATATTCTTATTACTTACGTTGGTCGTATGTTTATTCATATTCAGCAACGTTTCATCTGCAGCCGACCTTAGCAAATGTAAGCATGCGACACAGCAAGTACCGGCGCTGGCATTTGACCCACATAATCGTGTAATAATTAAGTGGTCTGACGATGTACTCTCGCCCTTACACATGTCGATGACTTATTTTCCAGTCGCGGTTATCTTGTCAATATTTAAAATAGGCTTAGTTACGCGTAAAATTTTGGAACTTCTTAGAAGTTTACTTTAGGATTGAGTCCAGGGTAATAGGTTTTATGTTCTTCGAAAGAGAATGCGAAGAAGTAAACCGTAAAACACCGTAGTCATGTGTCACATAAAATGAAACTTTTCTTAGAACTACTTATTTCACTTATATACCTCATGTAATTGATAATTTCAACTTATAGAATTACATCCAGTTACATGTTAACTTTACGGAAGAACATGCACTAGCTATACCTCAGAACATATATCATTAGTCAGTTAAGTAAGCTATAATAACCGGTTCACACTATTTGTTTGACCATCAGTCGAGTGTGGTCAAACATCACTCATTGTCCACTCCAAACGCCTCGGAAGCACCCTTGACCACTTGCCTGAGTGCTGAGCCGTGGGTATTATGACATTGGCAGCTACTCGAATCGAACGAAATTAATGGGCACCTACTGCAAATTACGATGAAGTTTAGCAGTCAAGGTTTTGAGACTATAAATGGTGTTTTTTAAAAATTGAATTGTAAATGGTGTTTTTTGAATTTTCTAAATATACTGTCGGATTTATTGACAGCACAGAAATATATTTTTATTTAGATCAGTGTGAAATATAACTCATAATCATGCTAACATGTCGAGCCATCGGTTAAATGATTAATTACTAGTACTTAACATGTTACCACGTAATCTATTGGGAACATAATACCCCACAGCACAGTAAGAAGCCAACGCTTTTCTCTTCTATAGTCGTAAATCTTAGTTTAGGAGTTAATCCATCCTGTCATTGTAAACGCAGCTGTGTGGCATCGTGTTATCTCCCCAAGGTCACTCGAGATTACAAACGCCTACTGAACACAGCACTTACATCGCTTATTACTTGCGCAAATGGCAAAAGTTATGCACTCTGACATTATACTAAAACGAGGGTAAATATATATACGTACTAGTAGTGTTACACATACCCACGTTTCCTCTAACTTTACAGAATACATTTAGCAGAATCTCGTCCATAAACCCTTTGAAGATAGAGCTTGAATCTCAACTGTCAAGTGTGCGTTATGATGCTCTTTTGTCACTTGAAACTAACATTGCTACTTAGGAAGTTTTGTCATCGATATTGGGCATTGCATAGTGATCATGCTTAGAACCGTTACCGATCTAAAAAAGCTATAATTAAATTTTGAAGTGTTCTAAAAACACTGAGTACAACCCCGTTGTACCTACTCTACTTCAACTAAACGCCTTAGTGGCCTTTTACAGCTCGAATCCTACATCAGCACTAAGCATCAATCTAGGCATATTATCTTTACGACGCAATTTAAAGGACGCAAAACGTGACAACGCGAAAACCTCCAGGCGCAAAGCGTTAGATAATTTTCAATTCGACGTATGATTTCATCAAGCCCGTATCTAATGCGTGATAGGCATCGAACTCCAGAGCCCCAGGGTCCAGAAAAACTGGAAAGCGAGACAAGACTCAGACCCACAATCGGCTAATGCTGGGCAGTTATCGGGGCTACTTATTCACTGTCATGCCCATTAGAATGCAGCTATCAAGGGTACCTTACATTAGGAAACATACATCCATAATCCGCAAATATTTGGACACAAGTCGGGTTAACATTTTTTTGTGTTGCATGAACTTATTTCAAAGGTTTTCAGCATCCTACATATTCCGTGATTGGGTAAAAACTTTTCACGTAAAAAGGGAAATGACCGAATCTCAAAAATATCTCTGGAGTTATAGATGATTTTCACCAGATAGTTACCAAATAACTTGACAGGTGATTGTACTAAATACTCGTAGTTAGTAAATATTACTTTGGATTAGGCGTGGATACTTCGACATGTCAGACCTTCGTACCCTTTATCTCTGTTAGCATTAGTCGTATTGAAAGCAAACACGATGTTAGTGGATTTTTACAACCAGCAATGTATTCCATAGGTATTTGGTTACTCCTATCGTATGTCAATAGATAAATGTTGCATTAGGCGAATGTACATTAGCGCAGCACTGATAAGGTGGCCGTTGGCATGCCCGTCATTCACTTAGTAATTTTTGTTGAGGTATTTTTGAATAGTTAGTTGTTTCATATTGTTTAGAGGTGACCATAGAATCAGATAATTAATTACAAAAGGTTGTTGTTGGCGTGAATGTGTTTGTTATGTTATATTTTTGGCCTCTATGGGAGCATGCACCCCGATTATATGAATTTAATCAAGGTCAATGTGATGTGACATTTGAGATGAACATGATGAAATTGAGGAAGTGTTAGGTACTTCCAATATTATCCAATTATCTAATGCTAACCTGTTATGTCGAAGTAAACGTTGTTAAATTCTATTGAAACCCTGAACCAGCACGGGGCGATATACTGAAAATCACAATGGTCTTTGTCAGAATGATTATCGGTAATCCATAATACGAACGAAATGTGTATCAATACAATCCTTATTCAAGTCGTAAATGTAATCTTCCATATAAATATGACTCATAGTATTTTTTGCTTATTACGAAAGCAAAAAGCAAAGACTTGCATAGTCATCACCTATTTGTTAGCAGTAAAAAGTGATACTTAAGTTTAGTTTAAAATTAAATAAGATTCAATAGCACAATTGGAGCTGTTGTAAGTAGTATCTTATTTAGACCTGTATTCTGTAATAAGGTTATTTTCCATATAAAATATACGAGTACACTGTAATAAATAGATCTATCTTCAGAGTTTATATTAACGTACGAAAGATATGGGTACTATTCTCTTATTGAATAAACAAATTTCATTCATACTTAAGATAGTACAGTGAAGAAAACAATGTTGTGTCCATCTAGACGTTTCATATAAAACGCAACACATAAATATTGTATGTTATTCGTTCGTTAAATATCATCATCACACCTTAAATTTAAGGTACTTACAAAGACTTACTATAACTAACAGTCATCCTAAATACTATCCTAAGTACACACATCGTTATGTTCGAACAGAAAAGCAACGATATCATTGCAAGCACATGTCATGTCTGTTAATGTCGCGCTTATCTGTCGTTTGGATTGCCTTCGCGATAAGGCATGTTCCAGAGCTGTCACTCGTGGACGATTCGAGCAATGCAACTCGATGTTCGTATTACGAGAACATGTGGGCTTAAGACTCGATATAAATAGTCTATGATTATTTAAAGTGTAATAAGTAATTGAACGCATAACGATTAACTAGAAATATTGGAAAAAAAGTTACGTTTGAAGTATTTATAACAGCCAAGTATGTATTACAATCCAGGATTGAAAAAATGCGGATACAAGTTATCCTTTCTTGTTTAGTAGTTGATTATAGTCTCATAGACATTTAGGTTCATTTAAGGTAGTGATCTAAAATCTATCGAGGAGTCTCCTATCCCGTTGGGAAATAGAGACGTGCATAATGTTTATCTATAGTTCAATGATATTGTGTTCCCATTATTGTGTATTATAGTAGAATATTGCAGCGGTATTGTAAACGACTACCAATGTGGAGCACAAATGTGTTCATTAATCGAAGAATGAGAAAGGCGCGGCTTCATTAGCCCAGGGTCCCGTTATCAAATGTTCGAAGGCCCTACTGCTGCAATTGAATCTTGAATCGATATTTTATTGGCTTTTTAATGGGCTTTAATGTTCCGTATTCAGGTTTAACGATTTTATGGACGAAATCTGTGTTTTTAGTAATTGTAACTGATTTTACTTATTTTGCACGTATAAAAGCAACTTAATATTAAAACCTGAAATAATTCTTTTTAGCCACCAAAATATGTAATGAAATAATAGCTGCGAATGAATGTCCTGAAAACTAGCAAATTCGTGTTCATGTTTTATGAAGAATCATGATAGCTTAGATATCCTTAGTTCACTTGAGCTATTATTAGTCATATATTTTATTGAGTGCAGCAGTCATAATAATCCGGTTTTGAAAACCCACATGTTTCATGCTCTAATTGTTTTGGGGTATATTTGATTTGCGGTCGGGGCTCACTATCAGGCTGCACTCTGGTTTAATATTGAGAGTAGATCATGATACATAATATTCCAGCTGACGCGTAAAAGGCGACCACCTATATTAAATTTATAATAGTACAAGTAGTAAATGGGACAACACCTGATGTTCATAGTCTAGTTTGGGGTTTAGGAGATTGTAGAGCTTTGGGAGCTTAACTCTCAGTTTTTGCCCTTTCTAGGTAAACAGAACGTCAGAAACATTACATCAGGACAGTGATGAAATTCATACGGAATGATTCCATTGACCCCTTAGTTCCTTAGTCCCATAGTTACCTGTAACGACATGCCGTGATAAAAGATAACTAATTAGCATTATATTAACGTCCCAAACTAGCACGGAGTTGTATCATTTGCTCTATATATACCTAATATATGACTATTCTATTAATATGATAATAATTAAACCCGATTTTAGTTCAGAAGTAAAAGCTAAGAGGCCAATTTGTGAGCAAACAGCTGTCCAATGTTACAATGCATTCCGTCCGTCAACTTTCGTTTTCTAAGATATTTGTCCCAAAAAGTGTCCACCCACACAATGCTCCGTTGCCTCTTATCCGGACATTGGGATAGGTCTGTCAGACGTGTCTCGAATGAGAGTGTGTTTACGATTTTAAAATATCTGGGTCTTGAATGTAAATAGCTGTCTTCTGCTCTATTTAGCAAATTATCAAACAAGTGTTCATTGAAGCAAATATTGGATGGAAAAAGTTAATTAATACAGTTTATTATTATTAAACTTTATGGTAAATTTGTCATTCGGTCTAAGAATCCATCCACAGGTTTTAGCCACTTATTTGCAAATTATAGAATCGAAGTAAACCGATATCTATGTTGGATTTTATCGATATTGTGTATTATCTATTACACATTTAGATAAATAACGTCATATCATACTATAAAAATTGAAAATTTTGGTTATCGATAGGGCTTCAAATTGTAAAAGACTTAACTAACCATATTGGAAATAATCAAGGTTACAAATGTTATTATAGGTAGTTAGATTTGGATGCCGAAATTCCAGTGAAATGTCGATTTAGAGTGCCCAAAGATCTTTACATATTGAGGACTATCAAGTCTCAAAACGTTCCGAAAGGGATAGCAATCGTGACACTCATGTTACATTTAGATAAATATCTCCATATCGTACCGTAATAGTAAAAGCGTAGTAAATCGATCGAAGAACAAGAATGCGTGACGGATGGTTATCTATCTATTGAGACATTCGGTCCAGATTCCCGTGATGCTTCTAATGGGTGGGTTTCGTAACTCTACCACGTATAAGCCGTTGCTTCAATTTTGACGATCTCCGTGGCTCCATTTGTAAATAACGTGAACGCTAATCGTGAGATCCCAGGTTCGTTACTCAGTGGAGGCAGAGTCCAGAACTACGCTCTTCTTCTTTCCAGTCTAGTAGTTGATTATATATAGTAAATATGTATTTATCTATATATACGGTAACTAGTAGCCTTAACCCAAGTCTTATATGAACTTACCAAGTGCTAGTTCGATTGGTGTAATAGTGTTCTAAATATAATTAAATATTAATGTAGATAATCTCAACTTCAAATTTTGGATGGGAAAATGGATTTTCCCAATCATAAATGCTGACGAACTTATCGCTTCATTAATGAGTGTATTACAGGGGTAATGAATATGCAAAACGAGTGTGTTAACAAGTATGTAAAACTCTAGTTTAAACCCACCTGTTTGATTAATATTCAATAACAATGTCACCGGATGTTCCGGTTCCAAATTTAATTAAAATCAAATTTGAATGTTAATTAAAAACCTAATTATACTGAATCAATCTAATTATACGGTATTCGAGAAGGATTGTAACCTATATTTTCAGTTAAAAGCCACAATACACCTTTTACTTGTGTACTAAATAAGTAATATACTAACCAAGCCTTCTTAAATGCATCTTTTTAGAGAATGTTAACATATTTGTCTACATAGAGGTGAGCAGAGATCATGGATTCCATTTCTCTACTTATACTTTTTTGACGTTCCTACGCCTCCTGATACACACATACTCAATGTTTACAGTGCATAGAATAAGCATCGAGTAGTTATGTTTGAGCGGTATATCAAAAATGTAAGCCCTTACACTCTTGACATCACTCTTTGACAGTCCCTCTATATCGTCATACGCCTTATTAAGCTGACCTTTAAACAAACTTACTATTTAACTTATATTCATTATAACCCAACACAAGTTTTGCCTAAACCAAATCCATAGCAGTCATATTACTAGCAACAAGTAAGTGATATCCCAGTCAAATCTAGGTTGGCACACGAACACCGCACGAAATGATGCGGTCAGATCGGTTTCAAGGTGTCAGCTGTTATTGGTTGGTTTTAAGGACTTTTGGGCTGCTGTTCCATCGATGTTAGAGTTCTTGAGGTTTTGAAACCCTAATCGTAAATTTGTTTTTTTGTAAGGGATACATATTTTATGCAGTTTTTTTTAGAAGTGACCGTTTCCGGTCTTGAGTTGTTTTGTTATTCACGATGTAGCAATATAACCAAATGTAGTATGTTCATTGATTTTTGTAGATTTCTCAGAACTAAGTCAGTTAGATCTTGGTATCGTGTATGTTTCGTAAATTGATATATTTATTAACTGATTTGCTTCTTTCGGTTCTTCTACTTTGGCACTAACTATAAGTTTTATACCACTTTAGTAATTTATTTAGTTCTTACTGCGTTAAGCTTCGCAACTTATAAGTATTAAGAAGCCCCAAAGTTTTGTTATCACGAAGTTAATGAACGTGTTGAAATTGTATGCTTTAAAAGGTACTTCACTTTGATTCTTTCAAAAGCAAGAGTGATATCGATAGCGTTTACGTGAAATCGAATCGACCTTTCCAACTCTAACTTAATTAGCGTCCTGCTAATAAATCGCTGCACCTACATCCACGAAACGCTTAACAATGGCTGCATTAATTTCCTTAGAAGTTGAAATGTGAGAATCGAATTAAACTACTCTAATAAACATGTTAACAACTCGTAACATACTTGGAAACTCGAACTTGCAGTTTTAAGTACGGAAAACTTAGTTCTTTTAAGTTACGACTACTTAGAATTTTTTACTAAAGAATGTTAGTCCTACTATCGAATGGATGCGAACAGCTACTGTCATTATGACGAATGTTAGCCCACACATACATTAATATATTGGTACGTCACGCATGATATTCCTTAGCTGTTTTGGGGTAATAAGAAGCTTCAGAGACCATTGAGGAGATTTCGAAGTTCATTGGCGACTGAAAACGTTTTTCAGTATTGTATTTGCTCTATAAATTACATAGGTTTACCTATAAGCTGATATTTAGTTCATCTCGTTGTTAAAGAGATGTTCCGTGACAATGCAATTCCAAATGCTATGAGATAGTGTCTTTTCTCACTGATTTAATGGACGAGTGTTGATTTGTGTGAATGTATTTGCAATGGAATTGCAATATTACATTTATATATAGCTCAGATTCATGTATGAATGTCGAATGTAGCTGGATATCGTTAGATCACCGGATGCAAAAATACATTTCTAAACACAGGTTTAAAGATAGCTCTTATGTGAGCACTACATTACCGACAGACCTAACTCATAACACAGGTGATCTGTTCTATGTTCTTGAAACCTAGGTGAGTCACAGATAAAACAGCACTAGGTTGAGTTATGTTCACATAAATGTCAGACACTGAAGTTTATAACTATCTATATTCAATGTTTTAGCCTTTTGGTGCATTAAGTGTTCATTATTATATGTACGTATATTGCCCAAATGGCATGCCTAAATTTCTCGGCTAACCTTGTATCGCAGTGGACTTAACATCTTTGACGTTGTTTAAATGCCAGCCAGTAATAGTGAATAGTTTTCTTTTTATTATCGTCTGTTAAATTGTTTTTGCATTGTTTAACAAACTCCTTGGTGACTGTAAATAATACATAGTGAAGTAAAATAGCATTTTTATGTTTACGAAATAAAGAAAAACGCGTTTTTACTGTCTACGCACTTGTATATTCCGCCGCCGTTTCTATTGCAGCAGAACGGTGTAAAAGCGTTTTTATTTCACACCATGTGGGCGGGCTATTGGGATTTGTTTGGCGGGAATGTGCTATTGGATGTTAAGAAATGATTCTTTGCCGCACGCGTTTAAAACTGTTGCTAAGGAAAAAATGAAAGTATTTTATGAGTGAGTGGAAGGATTTAGAGTAAAAAGTTATTTTAATGCAAAAAAAAACCCTCTTGAGGCATGTGGTGGGAGTGATATAGGAGATAAAATGTGGTTTTGGGTATCAGAGTGGTGATACACATTACCGATTAATACTTATAATAATTGTATATACAAGGCGAGAAAGCTCATTGAATATCACGGCAAATAGTGACCATCTCGTGAAAATTTGGGTATCTAAAATAAATATATATAGAATTTAAAAGTCATCTCCTGGGTATACAACTGAATAAAATTTGTCTTTAGCGTTTAATCTCGCAACCTTTTACCAATTTCTAGAATATTTCACTCCGCGTTCTGTGATCGTATGTACGCGTGATCAGAAGTCAGGGTGGTCCATGGAATCGGTGCTTTCAATTTTATGGTAGCCGATTTCATGGACATTCTGTAAATGGCTGCTTCCTACGCGGGCGACTGTTTACGAGTCACTGGTTTCACTCCTTACGCCGAGCTCGGAATAGAATTTTACGGTCTTTAGTCTTCATATTCTGCTGAACGAACGATTTTCGTCAAAAGCAGATCGTCAGGTCTATTCAATAATCATCACCTCCAACAGAGTGACTACAAACATTTCTAGATTTCATAAACTAATTCCTTCCACGTCCTTTGAATTTCTTTAGATGAGCATCCAACATCGGAGATAGAGTATCTCCTGAGTAACTTTTAAAAAAACTATTGAGATTGTGATATTTTGATATTGTATAGTTAAGTTTAGTACTTCATTCATCCCTAGTCCCTGAGTAACCTTCCCTAAGCATTCGAATTAAGTGACAGACCAACCCTGATTTGAAATTTAGTAGAATCGATCTCTTTTCAACAAATTTGTCCCACCTTTTGTTTTCTGTGTTTGAAACAACTTACAGGCCCAAATTACCTGAATTATTTATTTATAGGTTTCAATTGAGTTACGTTATTATCCGATCTAGTTAGTGAGTGTGCAGGTTGCATTATTGTTCAACGGTTGTCCTTGCCCAGTTATTGTCCATTTGCTATCACGATTCGTGCTGCAATTGTAATTGATTCGTTGTACGTTGGAGCGCCTAGTTCATTAACCAAGGTCGTTTGTGTACTGGAAACAAAAGAGTCTTTTTTACTTGTCATTGTTGCTGAATTTTGTCTTATAAAGGACCAGTCCTGATCTGAGATTTATAATAACCAGTTATTGAGCTTGACGAACCGTATCGTAATAATTGTCAATGAAGTAACATTTAAACAGTATTGTTTCAAACAACTTTTGTACGACTAGTTGTCTATAATCAAGATAATGTCTGTTAAATGCTATTACTACATACCTCGCATAATGTTTCATGCAATTCTGAACCTAGTATAAATTTTAAATTAACTGTTATCTTTATTTTGTTTCAGGTAACTAATCCGAATCTACTGAGGTATCAATCTGGGTAATGTAAAAATATATCAATTACGAGTCTACGTTGAAGCCTCGTAAAAGATTTGTATAAAATATAGTTCTTATGATATTTCCATCTTGAAATAAAAATGAACAAAAATAGTTACTTTTCCAAAATAATTGCAAGGAAACCTTAAAATAACCTTAAATCATCTTGAAGAAACTGTACTATTCACAGATTAGGATTGTGCGACAGTCAGCCAGTCAGAGTAACATGGGCAAATTCAATATAGACGACTATTTCAGAAGATATCTATGACTCGAACCGCCAATATCTATGTCGTTACAAACATATAACACGACGGCTGATGCTTTAAGATTTTCCGTGTCGTGTATCTGAGCTGGTTCTAATAATTGCATTGCATGACTGGCCACTATTTGTCGCGGCAGTTTATCGGTCAAGTGGTCTTGAAACTAATCAAGGGTAACAAAATGTGAGTCCGCTGGGAAATGTGTAAAACTTCTAAGGACTTATGGGTCTTAGTTATTTGGTTTTGTGTACGTTGATGAGCGGTAATGTCTAGAGTCGATACAAATATGCAGATTTCTGAATTGCAATGCTATTTGTTGTGATATGATATGAATTTAGAATATTTTATTTATAAGGACAGATGTATTAATATTTTCTTACTGGTTAAATGACGAAATCAAATAATTATATATGTATCTGTTAATCACTATAAAATGTGGTACAAAGGTTAATTTGAACATATAAGATATATACTCATCGACTATGACAAAGCAAAATTTCTCTTCGTTGTACCAATGTTTGCTTCAATCGGAAATGCAACCTGAAACACTTAGACACCGAGAAAACTTTAAAAAATGACTGAAACCAATAAATTAACACTTTCGTCGCCATGGTCCAAAAAAGTATATGTGGTGCCGGTCATTTTGACCCACCATGGCGACGAATGTGTTAATCAACTTACGTAAAGCAAATCTAACAACAAGTTGTTGTGATAAAATATTTGTAAAAGGTTCTTGTACAATGAAAACAACTAACAAGAGAAAAACCTTTTGACATAAAATACAATTTATTTTCCAAATATATTTAACCAAATTTAATTATTTGCACTTAATGTCTTTTATGTTGGCCCCGCGCACTGAATGGGAGAAGTACCTCTGAAAGTCCTTTGCGTAGATCGCCGTCACCAGGGGCTCTGAATTAGCCCTGGCCTCAATCTCTCCACTGGCGAGACACCTAATGGTGTCTCGGCTGGCACTGAATCCTTTTCACTGGCAGTCGTCCACTTCTCAATTGATAGCCTTCGGGTATTCCTCGAAGTCGGAATCACTCGCTCCAATATATGCGGGAAGACACAACACAGTATTAGTTTATAGGAATACTAAATAATTCACCCGCGCAATGCGGACGACTTTTCCGTTGGGCAGATCCCCAAGAAAGACCTCGATTTCTCTTCTCTTCGTCCCACGAAGCTTTTGTCCTAATCTAAATCAGAATCCTGTTTTTCTTTATCTTTTGACACTCAAGATCAACAATCAGGTCGAACTAATCCTCTATGGCTACATGGTAGCAAAATAAGAAAATACTCTATGGCATCATAGTAGCAAAATAACATAACATAACATTACATATATCCCCGTTGGCCAGGGAAAAAAAAAATGTAACAATTAAAACATTTTTTTTTTTAAAAGAAAAATAACATTGCTAAATAACTTAACTAAAAGAAACTTTTAGTTGGCAAGGTTCCCATAGGTATAGTACTGATACCTGTATAATTGATATTAAATTTATGAAAAGAGGAAATCGCAATAAAAATGATGAATGAACATATATATATATTTCGTATATTATTGCAATTAAAATTTCTCACCAGGGGTCAAATCAATCAATTTGATTATTATTATTACTTCATTAAAATTTTTTTCCAAAATTTTCTAAAAAAAATTGTTAATATAATGTAATTTAACATATATAAGGAAAAATTTATCAAATTCATATTTAAATTTTTTAAAAACATAAAAATTTTGTAAATTCTCTAAAAGTTTTCTATTGTCTTTCCGAGGGGATAAATTTGAACGTTCTAATTTGTTTTCATGTTTTGAAATCTTTTATGTGCCATTTAGCGTGTGAACCATTTGGATCTCTAAGAATATAAATGAGGGGAGATATTTTTTTCACAATTATACATTTTACATATCTAGGAGCTAATTTAGCAGAATAGTACTTCCCAGCATTACTATTTACGTAGTTTTTACGCCAAACTGTATCCCCTGCTGAAAAATCTTTGTCTTTTCGTTTTTCATTATAATAATTTGAGTTAATTTCATGCGTTTTTTTTTATATTTTGTTGTACAATAGGAAATATTGTAGAAATGCGAACAGAGGTATCTATATATTCCGTTCTAGGGGTAAAAATTATATCATCTATCTCTGATTCTGTATATGCAGAACCGCAAGAAATTAATTCACGACCGTAAACTAAAAAGGATGGAGTAAACTTGGTAGTAGAGTTTACGGCATTATTAATTGAAAATTGGATTCTAGGTAGGTATAAATCCCAAGTTCTGTGGTCGTCCTTTACCAAAGATGCTAATGCAGTTATGATTGACCGGTTATATCTTTCTGTTGGATTAATTTGAGGACGTTATTTTGACAACCATCAATTATTTTATTATATAAAGCCGTTTCTTGCGAAGTTTGATTGGGTGATTGAATAGCAATCGGAGCAATAACTACGTTATCATCTTTAAACCGTGATAATAAATCGGGAACAACATTTTCTTTACCTTTTTTAGTTTTTAGTATAAAATTAAAACAAGAAAGACGTACTGTCCACCTAGCTAAACGACCTGTAGGATTAGATAATTTTAAAAACCAATTTAACGCAGCATGGTCTGTATAAAGAGTAAAACATTTACCATTGTCAAGATAGCATTTCCAATATTCGAGAGCTGATATAACAGCTAGAGTCTCGCGCTCAGTAGTTGAAAAATTACGTTCGTTATTATTTAATGATCTGCTCATATAAGCAATGACGTGTTCTTTGTCGTTTTTTGTCTGTGTTAACATAGCCCCGATGCCGTGGCTTGAGGCATCTGTATGTACTGAAAAAGGTAAGTCGAAATCTGGACAAGCTAAAATTGGACTAGAAATCAAGAGTTTTTTTAGATGTATGAAAGCTCTATTCTCAGGTTCATTCCATTCGAATTTAATTGACTTTTTAACAGAAGTCAGTTTGTTCAAAGGTGCGGCAATCGTACTAAAATTAGGGATAAATTTCCTGAAATAACTACATGTTCCTAAAAATCGTCTAATTTCTTTTTTGTTCGTAGGAATAGGAAATTCTTTAATCGATTTTATTTTATCAGGGTCTGGTCTTAAGCCGTATTGATCGACAAGGTAACCTAGATACTTAAGTTCCTTACGAAAGAATGAACATTTTTCAAAGTTTATTGTTAGATTTGCGTTTTTTAATTTTTCGAAAACTCTAGAAAGTAGATCAACGTGCTCCTGAAATGTTTCGCTGACCACAATTATGTCATCAAGATAGCAAAACACTCTGTTTTCAAATTCTGGACCAAATAATCTATCCGATAATCGTTGCTGCGTTATTCCGGCATTACAGACGCCGAAAGGGGTGACTTTGAAACGAAACAAACCTCTACCGGGTGAATAAAATGCAGTTTTGTCCTTACTTTCTTCATTGGCTAATTCAATCTGCCAAAAAGCTTTCGATAAATCAACGCTAGATAAAAATCTCGCATTATTAAGTCTGTCTAGAATATCGGAAATAAGGGGTAAGTTATAAGAATCTTTTCTGGTAATTGAATTGAGTTTTCGGCTATCCAGGCAAAAACGCCACTCTCCGTTTTTCTTTGGAGTAATAAGGACTGGTGAGAGCCAAGGACTATCGCATGCCTCAATAACGTCTAGTTCTAACATCTTATCTATTTCTCCTATCAATGCTTTCTGTTTTTCTGGTGATAATCTATAGGTTTTTTGTTTAATAGGCAAAGAATCACCGGTATCGATATTATGTGTAATTAGAGTAGTCCTACCAATTCTACCTAGTTTTTCGAATGAAATATCGTAAAATTTGTCAATGATATTTTTACCAATCAACTTTTGGTCGTTATTTAATTCATTGAAGTGTAAAATGTGTTTTTCTTCAATTAGATTACAGAAATCTTTGTTTAAATCTAATTTTTGATTCAAAACACGAGGTAGTAGTTTAAAACTTTTCCAGAAATCTATTCCTAAAATAAGGGACGTAGAAATTCCGGGAATGGCAAAAGTTCTAATAATATTAGTTTCATTATTAAAACAAAAAGGTAAGTTAAAGTAACCGATCGATTCAATATTATGATCACTCGCTGTTTTAACTGAAATATGAGATTTAGTTAAGGTAAAACCGAGATTTATTATATCTTTATACGCATTTTTTCCCAAGATTGATATTGAGCTTCCGCTATCTAAAAGTCCTGACAAAAAGGTGTCTTTCAGACAGACTTTGATAAAAGGTCTAGAAGATTCGGCTTCAGAACTATATAGGGTTGAAATCTTATAAAAGTTAAAATAATTTCTTAACACGTTTAACCAACTTTCGAAATCTTTAGAATCGAAGTGATTCGTCTTAACTAAGTCTCTCTTTAGTTTTTTTTGACAATTAGGACAGTTTGTTAATTTAAAACCTTTGGTACCGCATTTATAACATATCAGTATATTAGGTTGAGAACATTCTACGAGGGAATGACCTTCAATTCTACAACGAACGCAGTATTTATTAATTGAATTAGTAAAGTTTTGGTTGTAAAATGGTTTTTGGTTACGATGAACATAAGGAGTATTATTGAAGCTTTGAGGATGTGAAGTTATCTTAGTATTTTTTTGTTTGTTGCTTTCAGAAGAGGAATTATCTGTATAAAAATATTCTTTGGATACTAAATTATCTTTATTGTTATTGTAAGGTAAAGGCTCTTTAAAGTTTTTATTTTTATCAATAAAATTTTCAAAGTTTTTACAAACCTCAACTAAAGTTTGTATATTATCAATTTTATTGCATGCTAAAATTGTAGAATAAGATGGGCGGACATTTCTTAATAGGATAGATAATTGTTCATCAATGTCAAGTTTCTTTTTAAGTTTGTTGAACAAGCCAGACATAACAGCCACATATAAAACGATCGGTTCTTCAGAACCTTGAGTCCTTTCGTTAATTATCTGTTTCATTTTAAAGTCATAATCATGTACTGAAAAATCTTCAATAAGTTTATTGGAGATAAAATCCCAAGTCAAATTTTCATTGGATATTTTAATATACCGTAACCATAGTAAGGCTTTATCGGTGAATAACTCAAAGCAAATATTAGATAATACTTCGTTTGAAATATTTCTCGATATACTAAATTCGTTAATCCTTTGAATAAAGGAAAAAGGACAGGTATTACCGTTAAAAGTAATTTTTTTAATCTCTGAAAGACTTCTATCGGAAATGAAATTGTCACCAGACATGTTATTCGAGTTAGGAAATATATTAATGGGCAAGTTATTGGAATTTGGGAAGTTGGTACTTTGGAAGACGTTTGTAGTAGGTACGCTACTAGTTAAAGCAGTATTGTAGGAAGTAGACGAATTAGTGGACTTATCGGAATTTAATTCTAAATCTTTTCTTATAAGATTAAATTTCTCTTTTAAATCATTTACCAAAATTTTTATGTTATTATAATCGAAGATGATTTCTTCATTTTCAATGGAATCAAAATCTATCCTGTCAAAACGTTGAGTAATATGAAAAACATATGTTGAAATTTTATTAAACCATCTAGATTCTTCTTTTTCAATATATGAAGTAATTTTTTTTTATGGTATAATCTATGGAAACTTTAAGATTCGATAAATCCTCAGCCGGTGTATAAGTGGAATCAATAATATTGTTCGAGTTTTCCGAAATTGTGAGAATTTTTAATTGTTTTTTTAATTTAACTATATTGTCCGAAGGTTCCTCACCCCTAATAGTGACTTCGTAAATTAATTCGTGCTTGTTTAATAAGGAAAGGTCAGGGTTCTGCATTTTCCCCGCTTAAAGAAGGAAAAGTGTAAGTGAAGTGATAAGTATGAAAGACAAATAAATCAGATTCAGGTGTCTCTAGTAAAGCGGTCTGGTGACCCTAGAAAAACACCCAAAAAAGAAATAAATTGTCAGCAATGTATGAGAAAATTAAAGGATACTCTCCCAAAATTTTCTTTGAGTTCAACCAAAATATTTTCAGGAGCCCCAGAGGTTAAAATAACCAAATGGTTTAACCTCCTTCAATACTAGGGTTGTATGTAACTCTAGTATAAGAGTTTGCTTAGTGTTACTGAATTTAAATGAAACAAAATGTGAGATGTGTTAGGTGTTGTTAGGTGTACTGTAATTCAGTATACCTACTGATTAGAGTAGGCGGTCGAGGTAAGGGGAAAAAATATAAAGGATAAGATTTCAGATGATCAACTAAAAATAATAAGCTGAAAGAGATGACACAAGAAAATAATAAGGAAAATTAAATTAAGTATAAAGAATAAATGAAAATTTAAGTTCGGGCGCCAATGTAAAAGGTTCTTGTACAATGAAAACAACTAACAAGAGAAAAACCTTTTGACATAAAATACAATTTATTTTCCAAATATATTTAACCAAATTTAATTATTTGCACTTAATGTCTTTTATGTTGGCCCCGCGCACTGAATGGGAGAAGTACCTCTGAAAGTCCTTTGCGTAGATCGCCGTCACCAGGGGCTCTGAATTAGCCCTGGCCTCAATCTCTCCACTGGCGAGACACCTAATGGTGTTTCGGCTGGCACTGAATCCTTTTCACTGGCAGTCGTCCACTTCTCAATTGATAGCCTTCGGGTATTCCTCGAAGTCGGAATCACTCGCTCCAATATATGCGGGAAGACACAACACAATATTAGTTTATAGGAATACTAAATAATTCACCCGCGCAATGCGGACGACTTTTCCGTTGGGCAGATCCCCAAGAAAGACCTCGATTTCTCTTCTCTTCGTCCCACGAAGCTTTTGTCCTAATCTAAATCAGAATCCTGTTTTTCTTTATCTTTTGACACTCAAGATCAACAATCAGGTCGAACTAATCCTCTATGGCTACATGGTAGCAAAATAAGAAAATACTCTATGGCATCATAGTAGCAAAATAACATAACATAACATTACATATTATACAATGGAGTGGAAAAATAAGTTTCAAAAAGGTATTTCCGATACCGGGAATCGAACCCGAGCCTCCTGGGTGAGAGCCAGGTATCCTAGCCACTAGACCATATCGGATGTTGGATGAACTGGCGAAATGAGAGATAACACACCGACAATAGTTGATAATATTTTTGGAAGACATTAAATTAAACTCAAAACTTTACACACACAAATCTTTTGTTATACTATAAGGCGTGAGAGATCGATCCTTGAAT
>JAMBLF010001792.1:0-39592 GCA_030578115.1 Leucoptera coffeella
ATTTATCCAAAAACGGTTCTATGAGATTTTCAGGCAGCATGGGTGGTTTGTACTGAGGATTGAATGCTGATCCTAAATTGTTTAATTTTTTGCCACACTTCACTTGGTTTTGTGTATGGACTTAAACTCAAACAGAAATTATGCCAACTTTCCTTCTTTTTCTTCTTAAAAAGTTTTTTGGTAGCTAATGATACTGATTCTAGGCTATCAAAATTTTCAGAAGTAGTATTAGACAGATATTTCTTTTCTTGTAACTTTCTTCGCTTTATGGCTTCTGTACATTCTGAGTCCCACCAAGGAGGAGAAGGGATTTTATTTGTATTTTGAACTATGGGAAAGACCTGATCTGCTACACCAATAATAATCTTTGTTATTGCATCTCCTAATTCTATATCTTTTTGTGTATTGCTGTAAATAAAAGAGGACAGGTTAAACTTTACAGACTCTCTAAAATTTTACCCATTTTGTTACATCAGCTGTTGCCATATTACGCTTAGGTCTGGTTTTAGTGGACCATGGGTTTTCGCAAGTGTTGTAGTGACATTTCAGTCATGATGACAAAATGGTCAACTACCATATGTGCTACATAATGGTTTCCAGATGATAAATGTGAAACATTTGGGGAGCAGATGGTGAGATCAACTGCGCTGATGCATTCATTAGGTTTGGTTAATCTTGTGGGCAAACCTGTATTTAAAAAACAATAGGTTAATATTTATCTAGTATGTCTAGTAAGATCCTACATTACCATCAGTTTTAGAGCTTCCAAAAGAAAATGTGGTGACAATTAAAATCACCCACATCATCACAAAGGGCTTAGGTAAAATTTGAAATTATTGAGTCTAATTCATGTAAGATTATGGGTGAGGGGTCTGCAATATAATAAGATATGTATAAAATATTTGATATATGTGCACCAACTATTGATATTGTTTGGCTATGTGTAGGGAAATGATTTGTATTCTTTGTATAAAAAGTTATTTTTAATTAAAAGTGCAACACCACCGTATTGATCAGGTCTATCATTACGAAGACAATCATATCCGCGTATGTTAAAAATTGAGCTTGGTTTTAACCAAGTCTCACTTTAAAGCAAAGATGAGAGGATTATGCTTATTAACTAAATATGTTATCTCATGTTTTTTATTAGTGCAACTACGGCTATTCCACTGCAGTAGGGTTGTAAGATCCATTGGTAAAGTTATTAAATATTTTTATTAATTCAATTAAATTAGGCATCGTTACAAGAATTTTTACCTATCAATGATAAAAGTGTTTTAATAAGGATCATTATTAATTCGGTATTATTAGAGCTACTATCGGAAGTATTATTATTTTGTAAGAGCTACTCCATTCCCCAGATGTTGAGGCCAATATTATATTCATTTACTAAATTCCTATGCTCTTCTTGATTATACCCATTATTATTGTTCTTAGGTACATTTTTTAGGTTTAAGGAAAAACAGTTTTTTTGTATGATGTAACATTATTCCTTTCTATTTTTTTCAGGTTGTGGATAAAATGCTGAGCTAGAGACCTCAGCATAAGGCCTTGAAACACTTGGGAACAATTTGACTGCTTCAAAATAAGATATTGATTTTTGGGCCATTGCTAGTTTTATTTTAGTTTGCCTATCAAACTCTGGACAAATTTTTGATGTTGCTGTGTGCTGACCTTTGCAAATAAAGCATGATAAGTCATCAGCTGATGTACACGACTCTCCTGAATGCTCCGCCCCACATTTATAGCAGCGAGGTTTGGATCTGCATTGAATTTTTGTGTGACCGTATCTACAACAATTGTTAGCATTGTACTGTTGGGTATGTGTAGAGTTCAACATTAAATGAAATATAAACCATATTAACTTTTTCGGGTAAGACCTGGCCATCAAATGTCAATATGATGGTTTGAGTTGGCTTCCATAAAATATTTGTGTCCTCCTTTACCTTTCTGTTTATTCTTTTTACTTTTAATACTGCTCCACAACCTATCGGAACATTTATGTTCTCTAATATATCTTCCTCACTCATATCCGTGGGAACACCTTTGATAACACCCATTCGAGTCACCTGATACGGGGGAATAAACGTTTTATAAATTTTCATTCCCTTCGAATTTTTTAAAGAAAGTTATTGGCCAGTATATGGGATCCAAAAGATATGAGAATTCTATTGCGTCCAATTTTTTTTCAAAGCTGCCATTAACTACTCCTTCAATTTTATTGTTTTTCAGATACCGACCAAATGAAACTAAGTTAATAATAGCTGCCTTCCTGCAACTTTTGAATATGTATATTAAAAGGACCTGAATCATTTTTTCCTATAAATAGTTCTGGCTACAGTATTTTGGTAATGGACGAACTAATGCGTCTTTTACTGTGTCCTGTGGCTGTAGGAATGACATTGGGTATTTTAGTTTTTACAAGTACATTGCATTTCATTACATAGATCACACTTGGATTCATTTTTGCGTTTCTTGTTTTTTAAAAGATTGTCACTATCCGTCTGACTATCTGAAAACGACATAAACTTATCTACATCGTCAGAATGCCTTTTCCGCTGCCGCCAACAACGTGTATAAATTATTTGCTCCACCACCGGGAGTCATCATAAGGTGGGCCCATGGCCCAAACTAAGAAAACTTACCAAGACTGCTCTCTAAGTACTACACTATATACAAAATTCATAAACAAATACTTAGCAATACTTTACAATACTATATACACCGTTATTACACTATATTTCATTAAAATAAAAAGTTTTTTGCAAAAAAGACGCCCCGAATTTCGAAGCTTCCCGCGCTTTTTTCTTTTATCTAGTTCCAACTCTATACTCATTTCATTCGTTCATTCATTCAATCGTCCTTTAGCATACTCTTGTATCTTTAAAACTCGTACATATACATTTATTACAGAACTTTCCCGTATCTTTAAACATAGGAACAGGTCCCTACAGCTACCAACCACATAATTAAGGCTTCACTTAAAACAGCAGTTGAACATTCATAAAGGCTTGTTACCGTCCTCTGGTGGTATATCTGTAAGTCTAGGAGCTCTCGTATCCTTTCCACGCATAACTTCGAGCCGTCATTCGCTTCTTTTTGCCATCTGTAATTGTTAAGTAATGATTTAATAACTAACGGGACTTATCGCGTAAGTTTTTTATATAATAAAGTTACCTTTATTAACCCGACGTTTCGGCTACGTTGCAGCAGCCATGGTCACGGGCAGACTCATTGTTAAGTTAATGTTATACATTCGTATTTCTAGTATAATATAGTAACTATTTTCAGCTTGAACATAGTCATACACTTAAGCCACTCAAAGACAGACAGACAATCGGCATTTAATGAGAGCCTTGTTATTGGTTACAGTCAATTAATAACTGTTACACATCTACACCATTTTTAAAGACATTTTAGTAACTAGAACTAACACTTTTCTTACTACTGATTATTCCGAAAATACAGATGAATTAGCCTTCTATTGTTTTTAATTTTAAAATTTTATTGTTTATTATTTACGCATTCACGACCATTAATCCTTGCGGGGTAGTCAGAGGTTCAGGTTTCCATCTCCGCAATTACGAAGGTAGTAATTCTATGCCCATCTCGAACCCACATGTTACCACATAAGTCACTACTCAATGTGACAGGCGGTAAGCCATGTCACCATTTACAAGCACTAACTATTACCTGTTCGACGAACATGTAGGTTTCCTCACGATGTTTTCCCTCACCGTATAATTCGATGCATCTCGTAAATGTGTTTTATTACGAAAATGTAAATAGAAATTCATTAAATCTTCATTTCCATTGGTACTTGCTCAAGCGGGATTTGAACTCTGTACCCACTGATACTGAGCCAAGCTCCAAACAACTGAGATACATCGAATTTATTTATCTAATTAATGTTATTATTTAGTAAATTCTATAGTTTTCAAGATTCAAACGCTACACTGAGTTATCTATACGTTACACTAAACAATAAACTCACCAATGAGAAATTAAGGAATCCATGAGGCAGACCCTCTAGTACGTCAATGCCGACGCGGTTGTCTAGTCTCTTGAGTTTTCTTCGCGAACATCACGCAATCGTCGAGGCAGGGGTCTAAGTGTACGCTCTGCAGAATAAAATGCACTTCTTTATAGATCAACTAGTTGGCCCTCTCTGGCTTCAGGACGGGTATAAAAATATATAGCATACTCCCACTATTTAATGGATGTTATTATACATATAAACCTTCTCTTGAATCACTCTATCTATTAAAAAAAACCGCATCAAAATCCGTTGCGTAGTTTCAAAGATAAATAATAGTAGATAATAGTATAATATAAGATTTAAAAAAAATAAGAGTTCTTTTGTAATGTAATGTTATAATTGGTTGTAATCCCGATTGAGAAAAAGAAACATACATGATCTCGTCCTATCTCTCTGTAGGGGTACAGTCTACAGTCTTTACGTATGTTTATCACTACATACTATAAAACAAGGTCGCTTTCTCTGTCCCCTATGTCCTTTTGTATGCTTAAATCTTTGAAACTACGCAACGGATTTTTATGCAGTTTTTTTTTTAATAGATAGAGTGATTCAAGAGGAAGGTTTATATGTATAATAACACCAATTAAATAGTGAAGTAGGCTATATATTTTTATACCCGTGCGAAGCCGGAGCGGGTCACTAGTTATAGATAAAAAGTGATAAATAAGTGTGTTTTTGAATATTATTTTAGACATAAGACTTTCAATAATAATAATTGTAGAAACAGAATAGTTAATGAGTAATATTAGCTAATATGTTTTTCATAAATTAGAGTACTTTTGCAATGTTTTATATTGTCACGTATCTATCAGAAGGTGTACAAATATCAGTGCAGAATTAATGGATTGCTAGGATTGAGAAAAAACGTATCTGTGATCTCTCACCCTATCTCTTTGTAGGGACACTGTCTTTTCGTGTATGTAGTAGGGTACATAAGTAATGCAATATCAAGTATTACACAAATTTATACTCACCAACAGACCTAACCGGTGGAAACCTTCTGAGTACTTCATCATCAGCGAAATACGGCGACAGATGGGGGTCCTTCGGCACCAGGAAGATCTGCTCATCCGACGGACTGAGCTCTATCAAACTGTCCAGGTTTGACCTTTGGTCCATGCTGAAAACGTCATTATTACGTTTATTTTTTTAAGTTTTTTATTTATTTACGTTTTCATTCTTGATGTTTTATTGTTTGTGTGTTTAATGTAACTTGTGCAGTTGTGGTGCAGTGAATAAAGTATTTTCTTTCTTTTCCTTACATTTATACATATAAACATTCACGTAGTTCTCTTCAAGGTGAACAGAACATTGGAGACTCAATATCTACGTAAATATCAGTAAAACTATGGGAGTTGTGAAGGCAATACTGGTAAGCAGTTACTAGTTTAATAATCAAAAGATTCTATTGAACCTCATTTGCTTAGTTAATTTCGACGATATGCCATAAGAAAGGGAAGCTAGTAGGTATTAAAGCACGAATAGCTGATGGGCTTGTAAAAATTGGGCTTAGAGTGGCAAAATATTGATAAATGCACCGTTCAACTAATTTCGACATATAAATACTTAAACTGATGTTTCCCAATGAAGCAAAAGTGCTTCATAACTGAAACAATGGGTTCCCTGACTTCTCCCTACCCCGCAGCAGGTAAACAGTGTTGTGTACTTACTCGTGCTCCGTAGTATTGAAGAAGGTATTTTCAGCGAATGCCATGTTGCTGCCTGTGATGTAGCCTATTTTGGACGTCATGGCATCCATTATACCTGTCGCTGCTTCTGATAGTCTGTAGAAGGAGGAAAATAAACATATTTACATACATACATATAATTACGCCCGTCTGTCTAGACCCGTTAGGTAGAGATTATGGAAATACATTATATGCAAAAAAAGTAAATAACAAATACATTAGCAAATAAAAATAAAAAACATGCATTTGCAATTTGATATTGATTTTTAATCCTAAAGCAATGTGCTGTTTTTTACGTATGTACCTCGTATTTTATTATAAATTTTGTTTAATCTCATTTCTTTACAAGTATGGTTCGAAGTAGCCACACAACAATGCAATATATATTTTTCAGTTGGTTCACTCACCTAGTCTTAATCCTCTTTCGACTGTTACATTTCTCTTCACAATCTTGTATTAGGGGCGGTTCTTCAATCAGCGTGTTGGAATGCTCCGATTCTATTTCCCTATAAATGTACAAACATACACACATATTCACGCCTTTTGATATGACCAGAACCTTAGAGATATAAAATATCCGGGGTCACTTTTTAGCATGTATGTTAGGGTTCTGAACACTGGGTTACATGGGAATAATTGTAACAGATTTCTAGCCCAACGCCCTAGAGATTCCCTTTAACCCTGTAGTCCCCTTAGTCGCCTACAACATGCTGGGAAGATAAGCAGCTAGTTACGCATCGTTTTTTACGTCCCAGTTCAGCACGGGACAAGATACATTCACTTCCTATAATCCCTTTAGGGGTGGACAGAGCCTTTCAGACATGAAAAACATCCTCCTTGGTGAATTATTAGCATGAATATTGGGGTTCTGATGTCACATAGTACATTGGTGACAGGTTCCTATCCCAACACCCCATTTCTTTTACTGCTACTCCCGTAGTCACCTTCGACGACATGCCGGGTAGATCGGCAGCTAGTGAGCATACTTTTAACGTCCCAGTTAGCACAGGACATAATTGTTGTTGCCATCCTATGGTACCCCAGTGGTACAAAGGGCCTTCGTGAGACGTCATAAATAATACTACTAATATCTAAATACATACTTCAATATCTCGACAGGCGTGAGCGTGTAAGCGGATTTCTTCCTTCCATCCGATTCGCTGTCACTCTCAATTACGAACTTCTCGAGGACATCGTACACACACGGGCTTGGTTTCATCGCGGGGTGAATGAGCTGAGGACACAAAGAAACTGCCTTTAAAAACATTATTTCCTAGTAGCTTGGTTTGTTTAAAAGCATTATAATGCTCGGCTGACCGAGGGCAAACAAAATGTATCATAACTATCGGTACTACTTATTAATGCTTTATTTAGAGGATTGGAAATGAAATAGGTAACGTGGGAAAAAATCTCTATTCATGGAACGAATGGACGACGAAGATTAATGCTTTGATAAACGAACACGAACGTAATATAGAGTGCTAATTCTGTGGCGAAAAATCGATTCTATGTAGCCATATATAAAGTTTACAATTGCGTGGAGCGACATGCCTTAGTCTATTATCATGCAAGATTGTGAAATGTATGCTAGAAATAATCGAGAAGAGAAATGAATGAATGGAACGAAACTGATTGAAAGATGAACGAAATGCACGATTTTATTGAATGAATGAATTATATTATAATTTGTACAAGTATCATACTAACCCATATGAGTATGTTCGCTTTGCAGGGAGGCTCCACTGATAGTAGTGTCAGAAGACTGGCGTCGGTCACTGCCCGACTTGTGGGCTTCTAGCTCGGCCAAATCGGACGGAGATACCTCTTCGTAAGACGAGAACATGGGACTCACGCCCTTCTGCGCATTCAAAAAGATCCATACATAAATAAAAAGATTTATTTATAAATAGCTATCAAAGCTTACATTCTTTTTCTATCTTTTTCTGTTTGAAGATAGTTTAAGGGTATTGTTCGCGGAAATGAGCGAAACGAGTGTTTTCATTTTTTCAGTTTAAACCTATTTAGAACTTACTGACACCTATCATACTTTCAAGGTAGCATAATGAAAGACTGAAATTGATGACTGAAGTAGTTTCAAGAGTTAAATATCAATAATTACGTAAAATATAAACGCATAAAGTTGATTAAAAATCAGAAAAAATGGCGCAAACAGGGTTTTGTATTTTTTCGTTTATTTCGTCGCGGAGTAAGATCTGAAATCAAAATATACAATAATGGGTTCTCTAAATACTAAATAATTTGACTAAAAACATATTAGGTCCTGTTTTATTCATAATACTGCAGTTTTCGGAAGTATAAAACGCCCAATTTTGGGCCGCCATCTGTTTCATACATTTTTATATGGACAGTGTACGCGTCCCCCGCGAGTCGCTAGTTTCAATAGATCGCGATCAGAATTTGGCGAATGCCAGCATGGGGAGCACGTCCATTTTGTTGGCGATCACAGCTAAAACCGCTAGATAATCACCCGAAATCAGATATTTCTTAGTTACATAAGTGAAATTTGGAAAACAATGTGTAATCACTTTGGTGTTTGAGGTTATTGCTTATTATATTACAAGCGATTTTTTTCTTTCGAAGTGAACTGCTAAAGTTGATTTATTCTACACGTATATTTTAAGAAGTATTTTACTTGATGCGACGCCATATTTGATATAAATTTATTCTTGCGTCATTTATGCCTATGACAGGTACATATCAGACATATGAAAAAAATCATGATAATTAATGTAAATAATTTTGATTTACCGCTTGATATTTCGGATATTATGACAAGAAGTTGAGAATATACATACATGATACATTCTGACATCACTTCAGCTTTCTTCACAGTAGGTAGGCAGCAATTAGTGAACCCCAGGATAGGTTATTTATGCTATATGTATATATATATATATATATACACACACATATACATAATTATATATACACAACTATATATTATGCATTATGACCGTGACCGAATTAAGGTTAGTCAGAGGTTAAGTATCATTTGTGATGCTCGAAATCATAAATATACATTTGGGATGCTCTTTGGCAACTTGAATTTGAGTTTTTGGCGAAGTGCAGAATAGGTTATACCGGTGCCAGACAGATATACGGAAAGAACGGGAGTTGGTTAGATTTTTGATTTTTATACGACTCAGAGTCATCTCTCTCAAGAAAGGTAGACCGCGGAGCAATTTTTTTAGAGACAAATTGCTATCGAAATCCGAATTCGGTCACAAGGCTTCTCATAACGGAGTTGGAGGTCGCACCAAAAAAAAAACATATTTATTATACATATCCTGCTGCCCAAAATTTTGCTCAGTAGTCTGTAGGTATTTGTTTGCCTCGTCAAACTTTACGCATAAATCGAAGAAATTATATTTTTCGAAGTTCTTTTCCAGCTCATAACCATACGAAAATACAAGCGCAGTACTAGGCTCACAGACTCCTACAAGGGGTCGGGTTAGGGTACTCACTCAAGTACGTTCCAATACACTATTTCTTATTGTTACTATAAAATTACAATTATTTACCACAAGTGATTAATTATTTAAATATTGATTACTTTTATATATTTATGACTACAATGTTTTTAATATATATTAATAAATAATAAGTTGTTGAATAATCTGTTTATAATTTATTAGTGACACATTTAGTACAAACACGGAACGTACGTAATGCGATCCGCCATGACAATAAAGAATAAAGTTTGTTATGATTTTGATATATCAAGTTTGATGTGATTTATTTCAGTGTTTTTGAAACTATCGTAGTGTGGAACCTTTTATATCGCAAACATAAATAACATTACATAAAATATCCCCTATTATCCCGCCGCATTGCTTTGTGAATCGATATTTATAGAAAAATGCTTCGTCACTCATAGCATAAGAATTTACAAATGAAATAACAACAATTTATCTGCAAGAAAATCTTATTCATCATACTGATTTGATATTGACTTATATTAGCTTTGATTTTTAACTTATTTTAGATATAAAAACATACTTGGCCACTACTAAAACAGAAAGGTAACCTCAAAAGTATTTATCCCAGAGATAAACAAGGGGCTGCAATTGTTTTACACGGACTTGTTTCTATAACAAAACATCGACTTTGTTTTGGAATAAAGTGGTAGGTATCTGTGAGAACATAGTAAACTAACTTGACGCATACTGTTTAGAAATGATATCAAATGTATTCATAGTATTTACAACAAACCGCTATAAAGAATGATTTGATATGTTATAATATCAAGTACTTAATGTTATGTAAATCCACTAAGTTCGATAACAAATAAAAACTAAAACATGTAAGAAATTCTAGATTCCCAAACAGATTTCTCTTGAGTCTAACAAACCACTTTTACACAACCAATTATTAGTTTATGTTTTATATGTCAAAACGTAAAAGTAGCTATTATAGTAGTTTTATATCCAAGGTATTGTTTTTAATTATTACGATTTATTATTATAATTTTACAGCGGCTGTAGCCCAGTGGGTAAGAACTCGGACTTCGTATGAGAAAGGTCCTAGGTTCGAATCCCGACTCTGGGCATGTACCAATGAATGAAATTTAAATGTGTGTTTTTCATTTACGTACATAGTTTACAGTCGCTAACGGTGAGGGAAAACATCGTGAGGAAACCTGCCCTATCCCTCAGGATAGGTAATAGTCAGTGCCTATATACGGCGATACGGTTCACTACCTATCACGTTGGGGTGCTGTCTATCTAGTGATACGCGGGCTACGAATGACCCATACCTAACATGCCCTCGAAATTTCGGAGATGGGCATTAAAACCTCTGACTACCCTCCGCCTTAATAAAAAAGGGAGTGTGTATACACAAGTCGTGAAGCGTATGTTATGTATGTTTATGTAATTATGCTAAATACGCTAAATAAATACTCAATAGGCATAGTTTACGCGAGAGTATGGAGCGATACGGGCGCGCTCTCGCCGCACTATGGGAATATAAGGTACTCTCCGTGTCGAAATTCTGTATCTTTCTTTCTGTACCCTCCTTTTTTGTGAAATTTGGCCCATATATACTTTAATAAATTTTCCATCGAATGAATGCAGCTAATATTAGTTTTATAATGTAGTTTTGTATTTATTTGATAATAAATTTTCAAATTTGTAAAATTTTCATACTTTATGTAGAGAAATGAATTCAAAACTAAGTTTCAAAATAGAATTAAACATTAAAAATATCTTACAATATAAGACTACATTATAATTTTATAAAAAAATATTTTATTTATTTAAATGATGTGCCTTATTGCTAAATATTAATTTATGATCGGGAGGTACGAATTGACTAAACTTGTAACTTCAAGAAGAGATTTCGCTTCTTCAAGCAACTCTTTGTTTATCACAACACTCGGCTTTCTTAAACTTGTAATAAATCGGATCAGAAGTATAGTGCAAAGTATGAAAAAACATCTTCGTTTGTAGCCGATTGCGAACATTTTCTAGGTATGATGCAATCGAAATTTCTTGTAATCCTTATTACGCGCTTTTTGCGCATCTTCAGAAAGTTCACTGATTGATAACACAGCAAAACATTCAATAATCTTTGCGCCATGTATAAGAATTTTGTGTACAGATGAGGGCATATAGTACCAGTTATACTTATTAACATATAATCAAACTGTATCCAATGTATACTGTCCAAAGTTTGTTACATTTATAGAAAAAACCAGAAGACAAAACTTGTAAAATAATATACAATCGTTTTTATCAATTCAACTCAACTCCAATATCAACTCCAGTAATTTCGGCTGAACATTCATAATTCTGAAAAAACCTTCGTGCAGTATTAAGCCAAGTAATTCCCGGAAACGTAATTGAACTTGCTTTTTCTTCTCTTCTTTCATTTTTTTGTTTTCATCTGTCGTTGCTGACCACGATTGAAATGCCATGTTGTAGGAAAAGTGCAGAATCATCTCCATGCACCTGATCCAGGCGTGTAAGGTGGAGAGGGCAATTTTAAAAGAATTTTCCTACACATCTCTTGCTATGACTTTGCCTAAGTCATTCATTAGTTTAGTAGTGGCACCACAAACCGTACAAGAAGTGCTCAACCGCGTTTCAGTCAGTTCCTGTGCAACTTTTCCATCAATCATCGTCAAGAATAATTTGTGTTCCACTTGTATGACATCTTCATTGTGAGCTATAAGTGTTGGAGCTAATTCGTTAATGTCGTTTTCGATCTCTCGAACTGTAGATTCTGTTTTTAGCGGAGTTTCCTTGGAAACCTTATAGAGGAACAGGGTGGGTTTCTCCATACTACAACATAATTATTTTTGTCTATAAGTCTCAAAGATACGAGCGATACAATAAATAGATTGGCGTCTGATACTTTTCCTCGTTTTCCTCCCGTAAAATTTGCTTGTATTCACTTTCTCCTGATGGACCATCACATCCACATTTACAATACAGCTGAAGGTGCTTCGAATCTGTTGTCACTGAATTTATTTTCAAAATGTGTCTTACTGTATGATTCAAAAGATTTTGCAACTTTACGTTAGCACCGATATTAGTAACAATTATATTAGGTGGGTAACATTCCTTTTAAGCTTCATTTATCTGACTTTAAGGCGGTAAAATAGCTCTTAAGTGCTTCTGAATGAGAGCTATTGTCAAATAACTGTATTGAGCTTTTGACAAATCTATATCATTGTATAACGCAAGAGTTTCTTCTTTATCGAATGTTAAGTGCTCTGACTTGTGCAGTAAGTTTTGCAAAACATTGCGTTTTTCGTCTTTCTCCATGATGTGCACGATGCTCACAATTGAAGCTTCTTTATTCTCACCTGACGATCTCAGCCCTTGAACATAAGCGTTATACACAAATCCCATGCCATGCTCTTGGATGAGCTCCATATTTTTGCGCTTCTTTGTCCTTTCAGAACATTCTTCATAACTCTTAGATGGCCGACCACGGGCACTGGAAGAGTCATGAGTGCAGGGTTCGAGGGTTAAGGAAATTCTGAATTCACCATTTAACCATTCCAAATTCTCCTGCTCAAAACGATCTTATTTCCTTTGAGCCTTATTCCACCATTTGGATAACAATTGCTTCTGGAAACGATTTATAACAGTAACAGCAATTGCACTCAATTTTATGCAAACTTAACGAGTGTAAAACCGCATAACCTTCCTTTATTTTACTATCAACATTATTTTTAACATCGTTATCATTTGTTAACACAAATCTGAAACCACTAGTGATATCCAGTGTCTATCTTGCTTCATCGTAAACGACAAACATTGCACCAAAATAACTACTTAAATACTAAGTAACAACAAAGAGTAAGTAATTGTATTCTCATCAGAAACTATAATCAATTAATATTTATTGATAAAATCTTCATTTTATATTAGTTAATACTTAAAATAGCAATTTACCATAAAATCGAGATTTTACGATTCCCTTCCCTTTTGCGTGTTTTACCTAATAAATCTATTTTGCGCAAAATTTGCGCAAAATTTTATTTTGGATTATTATAATTTAATAGATTAAGCATCCAAAACTGTAAAAAAATCAACGGAGGCAACTGGAGCAACCAATGATATTTCTGTTAAAAAATCGGAGTAATTGAAATCAGCTCTCATTCTTTATTGATATGTATAATTATTTTTCCATGATTATTTCGATTTTTATTTCTTTATTCTTTAAAAGACTAAGAAATTAGCTTTCTAAAAATATATAATATGTATATGTTTCAGACGTATATAGGGGTCGGAAACGTATCATGAAGTCAACAATTTTATTCATGTGATTTTACGTAGAATCAAAGTTTGTATTTTAGGTGTTCTAAACACATATTAATACTAAAAATATGATTTAAAATACTTTACCATTGGAAAGAACGTTTATTTATGTACATAAAACCATGCATGTTTAATTCATACCTAACCATTTGTAAAACCTATTTTCGGCACGGTAAGTACTTTATATTCCCATAGTGCGCCGGCGCCCGTCGGGAGCGCCGCAAGTGGCTCTCTGCTCTATTACGGGCACTAATAAATAATTGGTGTCTCTGAGAATACACTGAAAATAACTTCTTCTTGATCTATGTAATAACTTTTATATATTATTATTTACATACATAACGTCGTGAAATACGGTATAATGTGTATAGGAGGTTAATTGTTATTGCTATAAAATATTGTTTATTAAATTAAAACACTAATTTTTATTATCTGGTACTCCTGTAGTTCAAAGCTGAGTTTAAACCTATGTAATTTTCTGTGACGCAAAAAGCTTTAGATAAGCGGCACAGAAATGCACATAGTTGACGCGGGCGCGCTGCACTCCGCCGCCGCCGCCGTGGCAAAGGGGCGCGGCGGCAGACGCAAATCGCTCTCTGCTCTAAAGGCTGGTTTACACTTTGATTAGTACGAGTCTAAGTGTATGGTGCGATTAGTGTCCAATAAACTTTGAGTGCAGGTGAGTTAAGGATATTAAAATAAGGATTTAAAGTTGTAAAGGCATTCATGTTTTATATACTCCTTTACAAATTTATAAGTTTTGTATTCGTTCCACTTTGCCATTTTGTATAACAACAAGCGTGCACGCTTTCTAAACTCTGACCAGACCAGACGAGTTTAGTGGCAGGCACGCTGTAAGTGAGGGACAGTGACGGAACGCTGGACGAGGTTACTCGCAAAAAAATAGAACTCACTTCCATACACAAGAAATAACTAGCAATAATCAGTAGCTGTCCATACCTAGTCACTAATCAAAGTGTAAAGCAACCTTAATACGAGCATTTATAAAATTAAATAATAGGTACCTATTTTTACAAACAATATTTTAGTGCAGTAACCATTACTTACATACATTATAGTATACTTATTTCAGGAGGTTATATAAGTAGTAAATTGTATATCAATACACAATGTGTGTTTGAAAATTTTAATACCTACAGAGGTATTAGTTTCTAAACCAAAGAGCAATTACAAAGGTTCGTGGTCTATACGTAAAAGAATAGCTGACAGTTACAGTTTCATAGAGCTAATAGTCATCTTACCACTTTCATTTTAAATACGCCAGACTGTTACTATATCAAATTAACAAATAATAAAGTAGGTAGGTACACTTTGTCAGGTCAGGTGTATGTGTTTTGAGTATGCCGAGAAGACACATCATGGTGACAAAATGCTTATAATTAAATCGTAGTTACTAAAGTAACTGAAAACTATCTATGAGTGCGCGGGATCTCTGTTTATAGTTTTATAATCCTGAATTGGTACAAAATACTGTGCTCACATTACGTCGCTGCCGCCGACCCCGATTGATATGGCTATGTTGCGTCGTGTCATTACCCGACAGACGAACACAAAAAACCTATATACAAAATATGCATTCACATCCCTTTCGGGGTAGTCAGATGTAGAGTGGCAACTAAGTTTTTTTGCAATTTTTTGTTAATCGAAACCCAATCGTTACCTGATTATCAATAGCCAAAAGGTGATTAACTAAGTCCGTACATTACCAAACCAGGTTCCCTCACTAAAACAACAGCACGTGAACAATTTAAATGGTCACCCATCCAATTACTTCCCACGCCTGCGTTGCTTAACTTCAGTGATAGAACGAGAACCGGTGTATTAATCACAACCGAAAAATCTTATTATTTACGATCACAACTACGCGATAGCTTGATTCAAATACCTACCCAATATTTCAGCAAAAACATTATTGACATTACATAACACATAACCTAATAATAATTGACTGCATAATAGAGTTTATCAGGATCAAAAGAAATCTGTATGGAAATCGAGACATTTATATTTTTCGTACGACTGCCCGCCTATAAAAGTCTGGGACCCTGGTACATATTTCGTTTGTACATGTAGTCGCAAAATCAAGCAGTATTAGAGCAAAATTAAATTAGGTTTTATGCATTGTAACGAGCTTACACTTAAATTCAGGTAAATGTAACTAATAAATTGTATGACTACTAAATCTACAATTTGGAAAAAGTATCATAGAATAGGTATATAATTTTACCGTGAATGAACTGAATTAACCTAGGTAATCATAATACTTACGCATATGAAAAATGACTACAGCCGATCTTTCGTTGAAGAACATATTTCATTTCAAAAGCATTATAATCTAAAAACATAGTTTTACAAATTCGTTAACCTTTCGGAGTCAGTAAATGAGTGGTTAGGTAGTTGCATACCTACATACATAATGTAATCTGTACTAGCATCATTACAAACACTGGAAAGCTTGAATTTATTTCGTGTTGGATTGAGTACCATCTGGATTTGGGTGAGAATATCAGTTTATACGACGCATCATATGGAAACGATACGTATTTATTGATATAACTGACTGCAATTTACACGCCGCGGCGGCGCGTAGTCATGATCAAAACTATCTGGCACGTTCGACAGAGAATATCTGCTAAGAAGTCGGTCTGGATTATCGAAAAATCATCACAATGTTTATTAATGTAAGTTTTATTTAGCAATTAAAAAAATTTCTTGCAATCGGCACACTATTTAGTTTAAAAATCAACTATATTATTAATCTAAAACTCCCGTAAACGTGTAGCGATGTTTTGAATTTTGCGCCTTTTTATATTTTATATTCTGACCGAGCGCTAAAAACAGCATTAACCCGCACGGTACTCAGCGCCGCTGCGCTAGAAATATCGGATTTTTGACAGATCGTGAATTTATTTTTGGAATACAATACCCTTAAGAGTGGCTATTATGGCTTTATTTGTATAATTAGAATTATAACTAGCAAATTACAATAATTAATAAACAAAAATACTTTTCGAGATAGCAGAATCCCTGCGACATAATATTACAATATTCACTTATAACATAGGAAATGATATGAAATTAATATTATTGACTGTTGCTACCCCATTACCCAAACTATTTCCATTAAATTCTAGCCACCTGTTACCATACGCTGGGACAAAAGTCATCTAGTTACGATATTGTTAGGCGCATCTTTTGAATAAAAATTATATTATTATTATCTAGTTAACCAATATCAGTATAATGTTAATATACAGGGCCCTTACTCCACTAATTACTCTACTGCCTAATGTCGCTACTGCGTCACTTTTGCGTTTCGGCTGTAAAAGTGGCACTTTGCTAATATTTTGATTTGCTACAGTTGTGCCTCAATAGCGAGTCAGTGGTGCTTCAGTGGCAACTCAAAGTACAGAAATGTCAACAGTGGAATACCAAATACAAGGCTATTGAACTGACATTGACAGACGTTAGATTAGTGGAGTAGCTTTTTTGTACTTCAGACGCAGAAGTACTTCAGATGTAGTTCGACAGCGCTTTAGTGGCCTAAATTTGTTAGTGGAGTTTCGAAAGTGTCAAATTACGGCCACTGAAATATTACAATATCGATACTGAAGTGATATGTGCCTACAATGCATTAGTGGGGTAGGGCCTCTGAACGTTATTTTACCTTGTGAGGGGCTCACTTTGAGGAACCCGTTGCTATCTCCAGGAGTAGTCACATTAGAGGTTTCCGTCTCTTTGATTCGAACGTGTTTCTCGACGTCTGAGTTACTTGAAGGAGGATTGGGGTTTGCATACGCTGTTGAATATTATACGAATTATTTAGTTATTTGTTTAACATAATTACACGAAAAACGTACAAATAATAAGTATCTAACTATTTATTGTGTTTGTTGATCTGAGAGTACGGAGATTAAATTGAGATAGAACATCTCCATTACCAAGCATTTTAATTCTTTCAAATACTTTGTACTATGCATGTCCTGTTTTAATACAATCATTCTTTTCTGTACTGATTTCACATGTAACCTATTTATTATTGCAAAAATAGGGTGTTACTTTCTTTTCATTTATATAATCTTTACGAACAGATACAAACCATCGCAAAACTGATATTATTTAACATGTTGAACATAATATATTTTATTTCTGTATATACACACTTATACAATCACCTACTTTCGTCTCTTTCGGGGTGGACAGAACCCCGGACACCTAAAATCTCTTTGGTACCTTTCATATTCGAGTTGTAGTCTCTTTAATATATCTATGTATGTTCATTTTTTACCTTTAAGACACCGCATCATAAACCCAAACGGCAGCAGGGGATCCATCAAGCACAATAGTCTGGCGGGGCTGGGCACAAAGCTAATGAGCATAGGCGCATAGGCCATGAATAGTCCGTCTGGCAGACGAAGCTGGTTCTCTATGATCTTGATCGTGCAGCCGGCTATTAGGTTAGCACCCGCCGAGTCGCCGGCAAAGACTATACGCTTGGCTGTAATGGGAAAGAAATATTTAAGAAATATGCTATATATGTATAATATGTATATATTTCTTAAATATACGTCCTCTAGTGCTTTTAACAAAAGTCTTAAAGGAAGTTAGCAAAGGTCTAGTTAAATTGGTGTAATAGTGTCCTAAATATTATTATTATATTATTATCTTAACTGTTTCATGACCGACAGAGTGGAAAGTGGATTGCGAGTAGCAGTCAATGCAGTCGGTAAACGTAATGTCGCCTCTCTGCTAGGTGGATCGATGACCTGAAAAAAATCACTGGTAGTGGTTGGCTGAGGGCCACAAGTGATCGTGTTTTATTGCGTACCCTTGGGGAGGCCTACGTCCACCAGTGGACTGGCATAGGCTGAAAGATTAATTGACATAATCTATGGGGATAGATATTTTTAAGTTAACATAAAATGAAACACTTTAAATATTCAATTTACCCCTAGTTACGAGTACTTAATAGCCCCTTACGAAACGATTTTTTTTCTTTACTTCTTAACCACACCTTATGACAAACAAAATAACTTAAAATTACTTTCACATTAGCAGACGAAGCTACATTCAGTAGCACGATGTATTCACAAAGTACCCTACAAAACTATATAAGCCGACTTACCAGTAGTACCCAACTGTTGGGCATTCTTAAGCATCCAGCAATAGGCATAAAACACTTCTTCCAAAGCCCTGGGGTAGGGCGCCTGTGGAGCCAAACTGTAGTCGATGGACAAAATGGGCACTTCCAATCTGGAAGCCCAGTCTCTTAGGTACGTTTCGTGAGACTTCGAACTTTGGGCCACAAAGCCGCCGCCGTGGCAGTGGAATATTATGCCTTCGGAGAGGGGGAGAGAGGCTGAGTCGGACTGGAATGGACGAATATAAATAAAAAGGCGTGAAATTGTACTTATATAATGTAAAGATGAATAAATAAAGGACTTAAAGGACTATAAAAAGTACGTGTGAATTTTTTTAAGTTATGTGCGGATTCGACATATTATACAAATAAATAAATATACAAATTCACGATCATTAACTCTTGCATCAGAGATTCAAGTGTTCATCTAAGGAAGACGTCAGTCGGCGATTCTGTTCCATATCTAAACCGGATAGTAACGAATATGATCAAATTACAGACAATATAAAATATCTATGACCTTAGCTGTAGAATGGGAATATTTCTACATATTATTTTCCCTTAAGGTTCAACTGATCGACATGAATAAAATGTATTGATAATATACAGTATGGCTTTAAAAAGGAACCAACTTAGCATAATGTACGAGCCTGTATATAGATAGATATATTAATAAGTCTTATATTCGAGAATGGCCAAGTGCAGTGATGTAACGATGCCAATGAATCGAAAGTCAGGTTCGGATAAAATTGTATCCATGATTTCTACTTAAGCCTCTTTAGTTAATTAAACATTATTTGTATGACTGTGCCTATCATATCGCAATAAAAGGTTAGAGTACAGTAACTAAAACTTTTAATTAAACAGAGAGTAATTTGTATGTATCATTCAAACGTATCACTTAGATTATTTAGTATTGTCACGTAACAAATGCACAAGGCAACGGCTGTTGAACTATTTTCCCTTGACCTCCGGCTGAATGCGTTTTCCATGCACAATATGTCACCTTGACAACAACTTAGCGTGTTAATGAGGTAGGAAAACGATTTAAAGATCTATTTCTTAATGAATATACCTACATATGTATTATAATAATGCCTCTACTTCGCTAACGGGTTGGGCAGATACCATCGATCGCCGCCATAAACAATCCTGCCTGATCTTCCATGCGTCACTCACACCCAATAACTTTCGCATGCATTGCATTATCATCTCAATTATTATAAAAAAAATTGTCTAAAGGGTTCATACAATTCATGCTTTCTTATTCTCTACAAAACTATTATTGGTTGTGGTATGACTATGCATATATTATATATATATATATATATATATATATATATATATATATATATATATATATATATATATATCTACACGTAAATGTATGTATGTATGTGTGTATGTATGTATATATAATATAATGTGTATGTATTTAAATATAGTATATCTATGTCAATTAACTACTTACCAATCCAGCCCTCTTATGTACGCTAATAAGTCGCACGTTTAAATCGTGCAAGCCAATATGAACCGTTGGGGGTTTCACTGTGAAATCTTTGCCATCTGTTGTCTTTAAAGTGAACGACTGAGGCGGTATAGTTATTAGCTTGTTCACAGCTACCGATGACGACATTAGACTTGGGACTCCTTTCATTATTTCTGAAATAAAAATACATTTGTAATTTTTTTGTCTGCCTGTAGTAGATGTTGAGGCAGTGCCCTTTCACTTTATGGTGCTAATTATTTCTCTTTAATTTTGCAGAGATCAAAGATGTTTCTTTTTTACCTTGACGTAAAATGAGTTTTAATGATCACTGAGTAATTGTGTGATGTGCATGAAAAACCACAAAAATCGCATTAAAGAAACAAAAAAATGTGTTTATTTGTGATCTTTATTCGTCTCTGCTCCCTGCGGATACCTATTTTATTATTATTTCCGTATGACAATGCACGAATAGAAAACTAATAATATTTTCTAGCCAGTACTTCAGAGATTATCGATTGTCATTTTGAACGATCGTGACAAATCTCTCTCGCCTGGCACACAACCATTAACCTTCTGATGACTGCCTTAAATTCTGTTAGAGGTACCTATAACTACCGAGTGTGTATCAGGAGACGAATGTCTATAAAGCGAACAAAGTATGCCAGGGTCCATAACAATGGAAATCTCTGACCATTGCCTTATCCCCTGTATGGGAACGTGCCTTCCACGTATGTATGTAACCTTATATGTATGTATGTAATCAGTAAGTTCATTAATACTAACCACTTTCAGCCAGAAACCAGAACGCCTTGCAAAAGTCCACGCTAGCCGACTGTGATATCTTGACTATCCTTTTCGCTCGAAGCTCAGGGTCTATCAGGAACTGCCCCCCGGTCCATACTGAGCTTATTAAGTTCCCATGACTGTAATAGGCTTCCGAGAAACCCACCATGCATATGGATATGCCTTTCAATATGCCTCGCATTGATGGCGTGAACTGTATTAAGAAGATATATTATATACGTGAGGAAACCTGCCTATCCCTCAGGATAGGTAATAATCAGTGCCTATATACGGCGAAACAGTTCACTACCTATCACGTTGGGTGCTGTCTATCTAGTGATACGCGGGCTTCGAATGACCCATACCTAACATGCCTTCGAAATTTCGGAGATGGGCACTCAAGCCTCTGACTACCCCACCATAATAAAAAAGGGAGTGTGAAGTCGTGAAGCGTATGTATTTTTTATGTTTATTATATACGGTGTGTTTAGTGGAAAGATGCAACGTGGAAAAGGATGATCTTGTAAAGGGACTTTATTGAATAATTACTATGTTTAATTATGGTTTATTCCATTTTAACACTTAGAGAAACACAATCAAGGTTACTTGATGTATAAGTTTTAGAAGAAAGTAGGAGAACATGAAATATAAGGTTCCCGAACAAATGAATATGTAGAATTTTTCATCACATGTTCAGTCTGTTGTTTGGGGCAATGTTGTAAGAAATTTGGGAACTTGATGTTGGCTAAATACTTAAAAGCATTTAGTTTTGAATTTAGATACCTAGAATAGATAGGAATATAGAACGTTTAGATCAGTTCGAATCGTATTATACCACACGTGTATGAATAGAATAATGAATCATACTCGTAAGATAGCATCCACATATGTTGACCTGATAAGTGACAAAGTTTACACAATCCTACTTACTATAATCTTTCCCTAGTAGTAAATTTATTTATCAATTAATAGGTCTTTACCTATGAAATTGCCGTTCTGCAGTACTGGCCATTTCAAATCAAAATAATTTTTGTTTGACTAAGAATTCTAATTTCAAATTAATTATATTTTAAAAACATGGAATTCTTTTTCCAAAAGTAGTCATTTGTTTATTGATTAGTGTTACGTTTTCATCGCATTTCAATCTTTTTCGTCATCATGGATACGTTAAAAATTCGAGTAATTATGGAATATGAGTACCGTCGTGGCAGCAACGCGGCACAAGCGGCACGCAACATCAATGACGTTTACGGAGCTAACACTACAAACCAACGCACCGCCTGTTATTGGTTTGCTCGCTTCCGTTCTGGAAATTTCGACCTGAAAAATGAACCTCGTGGTCGTCCGAAGACTTTGGTCGACTATGACGAATTAAAGGTGATTGTGGAAGCTGATGATACACAATCTACGGCGGAATTAGCAGCAGCTTTCGACGTTAGCGTCAAAACAATATTGGTCCATTTGCGTCAAATTGGCAAGGTAAAAAAGCTTGACAAATGGGTGCCCCACGAACTCAATGATCGCCAGCGCGAAGTACGCGTCGAGACGTGCCTTGCACTGCTCAACGGACACACAAATGAAGGAATTTTGAACCGCATTGTTACCTGCGACAAAAAATGGATTCTGTTTGACAACCGCAAGCGCTCAGCAAGTTGGTTGGATCCTGGTTCAGTACCTAAACAGTGCCCTAAACGAAAACTTACCCCTAGAAAAGTGATGGTCACTGTTTGGTGGTCTAGCGCCGGTGTGATTCATCACAGCTTCTTACCAAACGGGGTGAGCATTACTGCAGATGTGTACTGTGAAGAACTGAACACAATGATGGAGAAGCTGGCACCTCTCCAACCAGCATTGGTCAATCGCTCGTCTCCGCTGCTCCTGCACGACAACGCGCGACCTCATACTGCACAGCAGACGGTCTCTAAGTTGCAAGAACTGGGGTTGGAAGCTCTCCATCATCCACCGTACTCACCAGACCTTGCGCCTACAGACTTCTACTTTTTCCAGAATTTGGATAACTTCTTGGCGGGAAAAAAATTTAATACCCGAGAGGCAGTACAAAATGCCTTTGAAGAATTTGTTGCCTCCCGTCCAGCTGATTTCTTCAAGAAGGGCATCAATAAACTGCCACTGTGTTGGCAAAGATGCATTGATTGCATGGGTGATTACTTCGATTAATACAATTACAAAATACAAGAAAAAAAATCGTTTAAATTTTTCCATACAAAACGGCAATTTCGTAGGTAAAGACCTAATATAAAGATACCATACACTTTACGACCTATTTACGATTATCTTTTGCATGTTCATCTCCGCGATTGCGGATTTTATGGCTACCTCGAATCCACGTGTGAACCGGATAGTCAGTTAATGTGAGATGGTAGATGTTATCACCATTTACAATCACTATTCATTATCTATTCCGAGGAATAGGTAGGTTTCCTCACGATGTAATCCTTCACTTTAGTTTATGCATATCCCAACTTTAGTTATAAAGTTTTATATTATAATATAAATCTTTATGTATTTGCGAAAAGTATAATATGTTTATCGCAAATACATTGGAAAATGTTCATTTTAGAATGAATTGATAGATTACCAATAAACTTTCATATATTTTCCACATTAATGACCACAAAACAGCGATATATAATTAATACAGATATCCTTTTATTTTCCACTGTTATAGTTATTTAATATTAAGTGCAGTAAGTACCAACTTATCTACGTTTGTTAGCTATCTAATTCTTCATAGTAAACGAACAAAGATCCGTACTAAGTTATTTCAATTGCTAATTAATTAAACTTTGGCCTGACGTTTATCAATGTAACAACTGACTTACGAGGCTATTACCACTTAGGCGTGTGTAGAAAATGATGTATTTATTGCTAATGCACTCTATTTAAATTAATTTATGTAGTACTATTACACAAATATTTGAATAATGAAGAAACAGTTCTATATAATTTAAGTCACGTTATTGTAATATTAACTAACTTTTTGTCGACACACGTAGATGAGTAACACTTGGAAACGATGTACAAAAAGTAATTACGGCAAGGATACGTCATAGCAAATAGTAGGTTTAAAAATCAATGACTAGCTTGTTAGTTTTAAGACAATGTAGTTCATTATTTATCCATGTTTTTGTGGCTGTAAATAAACGCTTATAATTATTATGTATACAATTTCATAGCACTTGAGCTGGACGCGGTAATATCCATAGATACGAATCGCGCTTATATTTCTAAAGATAGGCAAAGATCACGGATGTCAATTTTTTACGATATTGGCAAACCATTCTCACTAATTTGACATCCATACACCTCAGAATAAATACTCAGCAAATATTGCTACTTCTACCGTATAAGTTTTTTCAGTATATACACATATTAGTAAGTACTCGAAGAATACAGAGGTAAACGTAGTAATTTTTTTAAACATCACTTGTTACAATGGATGCCGTTATATCTTATATATAATCACTATTATACATACATAGTATAAAACAAAGTCACTGTCTCTGTCCCTATGTCCCTTTGTACGCTTAAATCTTTGAAACTACGCAACGGATTTTGATGCGTTTTTTTTTATAAATAAGAGTGATTCAAGAGGAAGGTTTATATGTATAATAACATCCATAAAATAGTGGAGAAGGCTATATATTTTATACCCGTGCGAAGCCGGAGCGGGTCGCTAGTGGATAATATAATAGAGTGCGAACTAGTGGCGTTACATCACAGATGAGATTCGATCTGTTGTTTATTACATCATGCCATACTACATAGATAGATAGCAACTCGAGAATGTCTTCGTCACGCTATTCAATATTCCGAACATGTGTTCACGGTTGTCTTATGATAGAAACAATAACAATATTTCGAAACTTATTTTGTTTACAATGAGCTGCTATATATATATGTATACAGGGTGAAATTTTCATCACTGGCAATACTTCAAGGGTAGATTATATGATCAAAATTATGCGGCCTGGCGTAATTACTTTAGTACCCTCCAGTACAAAAATATGGAGAAAAGCCTCGTCAAAGTTTAGGAGCCAATTCAGAATACATGGACGCCCTACATTATTTCATTCATAAGTTCTCATCCAATTAAACATCTTTCAACACCCAAAACAAAAAACTATCAACAACAAAACTAACAACTATCAACAATAAAACATCCTAGTAAAAATCAATTTTTTTTTTGTAAACTCTATTTCTGTTGTACCCAATGCCGTTCTAGGGTTTGAAGAAAAGTCGTCATTAATCATCACTACGGCTTACCTGCTGTTTAATACACAAAAACATAAAAGTTGGTTGAACATTACATGCCACCAATGAAAATTATCAAAACACATCGATTTCATCACACATACATTGTACATGATGCTAAAAACAATTCCATTTCACTAGTTCTTCGATCTTTGTTCATTTTAATCCGTATCGATAGTTATTATAACTAATAACAAATAATTTCAAAACTCATTATCGTTTTATCGTTCGTTCATTGAACTTTTGACAGATACATAAACAATTGAACATAGAGTAATTTTTTTACTTTTTAATTTAATGGCCTGGTTACATGTCTTAAAAAGTACATGATATTATTAGTGATAAAATAGTACATAAGTGAATTAAACAATTTTATTATTCTTGATTTACTTTTTATTGTTTATTCTTCATCTCATGTATATTTATTAATTTTCTCATACAAAATATTTAAATATTTATGCTCGTAGTAAGTCGAAAGTATGAAATGTAATGCACTTCAGCCTGGCTGTATGACGCGAACTTGACTTTATCTTTACTTTATCTGTGGCTAATTTATTTATTTGACTATGTTTGTTGTCATTTTAACAATGCTATGGAAAAACATAATTTTGTCTTGTCTTTTTGTTTCTTAAGATTTGGCTGTATGGCTTATGCATTTTGTGTGTAAATAAAAAAAACACAATGCTATGGCGGTTATCTAAAAGTATTTTTGTTTGTTTGTCGCCTGAATTTATAATTTTATGTTAAATTGCTATTTCATAGTACAATAATCGTGAATGATGTTTATTAATGATGTGAAAGTAAAACATGGTTTAGTTATGTGAATGAAAATTCATACTTTAGTGGAAATGAAATTATTGAAGTGGTTTCGAGGTTATAATTATCGAAATAAAACAGAAATTTGGAATCAAATGTATTAAAGAACTTATCAAAGCGTAAACTAAAGGGAGATTAATTAGTAACCAGCATTGAGTAATGACGCGATTAAGTTAAGTGCAATCCATAACCGGCTAATGTTCATGTTGTGTTATTGTGTGCAGTGATGATTATTTGGATTAAATAAAAGAATAGTGCGTAACATTGTCGGAATTAATGTTTAAAGGAAACCACTTGAGTATGTTCTATTGGCTTCCTGACCTGTGAAAACACTGTCTCAATAATGAAAAAAGTTTCATTCAAGATGCTATCCTGGTCCACAAACACAAGAGTACCATAGATAATTACATAGAATGTAAACTTACAATTTATGAATGAACATGACCTTGGTAAGTAGTACGTTAATAGGGTACCCATATGTTATGAAAAATTTAAAATACAAATTGAAAAAATTGTCCAAAATTTCCAAAAATTTCCCCCTCTTTTTAGTATGAAAATGGGTTCTATAGGTGCTACTAATAGCCAGGTTAAAATATTGCCAGTGATAAATCTGTCACCCTGTATAGATATACTTACGTAGTTACATTATAGCTTGAAAATATAGACATGACATGTTAGAAATCATTAACTCTTGTAATTGGGAATATCTAATAGATTTAGAATTATTTCCACTCATTAATGAATACTATTCTATGCTTCAGAAACATGTCAAGTAATATTTTCACATCACACGTTACGTATATGATGAACGTTGAGATGATATATCGGTACAAAGGTCGTTCGCATGGTGTTTTCCTTCACTGACTCACAATAACGCGAAAATATTAATTTAAAAACAATGTGTTGGACTTTGGACCTGAGTCCTAAGTTCTGAAGCAACAATTTAGATGATTCAACCAATAAGTTATGCAGTACCTATTTGAAAAATGGTTGAATAATGTAGACCAAGTAAATAGTACAAATTAGGTTTTAGTTAACTAAGATATTACATTTGGATTACAAAATTCTTAGTCTTATTTAATAATTGTAATTAGTATCATACAAAGTAAAGATGAGTCATAAGCTTCAATAATCACAACTTTAACGCTTACATGTGTATGTTCTTTGAACTCGTAATTATAACTTTAATCAACCTAACATGAGTGGTTTATACGTATAAATAAACTAAGTAAATATAACTAAACAATGTCACATGTTTCAGAATCAAAACTAACACAAACTAACAAAAAACCTAATAATAATAAAATTGCCACATTACCACTAATATTCATTAACTTAATGTACTAATAGAACCTATATTTCAAAAGCAAAGTACAAACACACATAAATACATTGGCTGTCCCAAGCCAAAATCTAGTAAGAGCCATTTTGTTTTCAAAACCGTCTTTTTTTTCGATCCTTCTTAATTTATTACGAAGCTGCATCTCAGGCAAAAGCACTGGCTGCTCTAACGCATTCAGAACTAAAGTTTATACTCATTACTTTATAATTAAGTTTCATTTGTTTCACCTGTAAAATTTACTTAATACCTCTTACTAGGTTTTGGTTTGGGACACCCAACATGTACATATCATTAGAGAACTTAGATTATTAGTGTATAAGAGGATGTATGAATGTCAATGAAGCGAAAGTGGTCTGTCAGGGACAAATGGGGATCCGTGATCTCTACCTACCCCTTTACAGTGAATCAGACGTCATGTGTATGTATGTAAACTTAATAAGTGTTAATAGACTTAGAGTAAGTGTTATAATAAGTGGGATGTAAGGGGGCACTCTATCACCCTAGTGCCCCAAGCCAACCTCACCTGCCCGTGGTGCATCCTGCTGTCCAACGAACGAGGCTCTGGCGACCGACAAATGGCGGTATAACCATTTCGTAATCAAGCGTGGTTAAATGCAACAGACCAGTGACGGGCAGCAGCGTCACTGGTGCGAAGACCTACGTTCTGCGCTCACCAACCCGCCTGCCCAGCGTGGTGAGTAAGGGCAATACCCCCCATGAAAAAAGCGAGAAACACATGGCCCACGGCAGGGGTCTCGGTTACGGTAGGGCAGGGGGTGCTAAGAATCCCCGGGTTACGGACAGCTGCCACAAATTGACCCTGGCGACGTACAATGGACGCAGTCTACGGCTGGACGAAAGCCTGGCGCAGCTGGAAGTGGAACTGACGAATTTAAGGTGGCATGTTCTGGGGATATCGGAGGTCCGAAGACCTGGTGAGGACACCATTACCCTAGATTCAGGCCATCTGTTCTACTTCCGCGAGGGCGACCAGAGGTCACAGGGTGGCGTAGGTTTTCTCGTCAACAGGGTTCTCCGTGACAACGTGCTGGAGGTTTCGAGTGTGTCGACCCGGGTAGCGTACCTTGTACTGAAACTGACCAAGAGATACTCTCTTAAGGTCGTGCAGGTATATGCGCCGACGTCGGCATACTCAGACAGTGAGGTCGAGGTGCTTTATGAAGATATCGCCAAGGCGATGCATAACACCACCAAGACCCACTACACCGTTGTCATGGGGGACTTCAATGCCAAAGTGGGAGTGCGCGAATGCGATGAATCGCGTATCGGAGCGCACGGGGTTGGATGCAGGAATGCCAGAGGGCAGATGCTGGTCAACTTCCTGGATAAAGAGGGGCTGTTCTGCATGAACACATTCTTTGAGAAAAAGCCCCATAGGAAGTGGACCTGGCAGAGCCCAGATGGTAGAACGAAGAACGAGATCGACTTCATCTTGGTAGACAGGAAGTACGTGTTCAGGGATGTCTCAGTGGTTAATAGGTTTAAGACCGGCAGTGACCACCGCCTAGTGAGAGGCACCCTGAATTTCGACTTCAAGGCCGAGAGAAGCCGATTGAGACGGTCCGTTCTTCGCCCAACGATGCTCCAATCCGTGCATGGCTCTGAAGCGTTCCAGCTGGAACTGCGCAATCGCTTCGAGGCACTGGATACCACGGCAAGTGTTGACGAGAGCCTCGATGATGTGGTGGGGGTACTTCGCGAGGTGGGTCAGAGATGCTTCAGGGGAGGGCGAGGCAGCCGAAAGTCTAAGCTCTCAAGCGAAACCCTGGAATTGATGCGGATTCGACGTGAATTGCCAGAGGGAGCTTCGTCAGATACCCAACGTCTCAATAAGACAATCCGGAAATCGGTGAGACGCGACCTCCGTAGCTACAATGCGCAACTCATTCAAGAGGCCATTGAGCAAAATCGGGGGTCGAAAGTCTTCAGCAAAAGAATGGGTACATCTAATCTGACGAAGCTGAAAACCTCAGAGGGCAGAACCGTCACTTCAATTCCGGGGATTCTAAACGAGGTTGAGGGCTTTTACGGCCATCTATACGCCTCGCATGCCCCGAAGCCTCCACCCGATGCGAACGACCCAAGAGCCACATTGGTGCGCCACTACACTGATGATCTCCCGCTCGTGGACGAAGACGAAATTGGGAGCGCTCTCAAACAACTTCGAAATGGGAAGGCTCCCGGCGAAGACGGAATAACCTCTGAGCTTCTAAAGGCGGCAGGAGCTCTAGTCCTGCAGAAGCTCAAGCACCTGTTTAATTCCGTCATAGCTAATGGGACTACCCCGACGGCGTGGAGTGAGAGCGTGGTGGCCTTGTTTTTCAAAAAGGGAGACAAGACCCTATTGAAGAATTATAGGCCTATCGCGCTCCTAAGCCACGTCTACAAGTTGTTCTCGAGAGTGCTCACAAATCGTCTGGCCTCAAGATTTGACGCCTTCCAGCCGCCGGAGCAGGCCGGGTTTCGAAAAGGTTTTAGTACCGTAGACCACATCCACACAGTGCGGCAGGTTATACAGAAGTCTCATGAGTATAACCAGCCGCTGTGTCTTGCCTTTGTGGACTACGAGAAGGCCTTCGACTCCATCGAGATCTGGGCTGTTCTGAAATCCTTGCAGCGATGCCAGGTCGATTGGCGTTATGTGCAGGTGTTGAGGAGCCTATACAGCGTGGCATCGATATCTGTTCAAGTCCAAAACCAAAAGACAAGTCCTATACAGTTGCTCAGAGGAGTGAGACAGGGGGATGTCATATCCCCGAAACTGTTCACGAACGCACTGGAGGACGTCTTCAAAACTCTGGATTGGACTGGGATGGGTATCAATGTCAATGGCAGATACCTCACGCACCTCCGCTTCGCTGACGACATTGTCGTAATGGCGGAGTCGCTGCAGGATTTGCAGGGAATGCTGCACAGTCTTAACGCTGCCTCACGGTCGGTCGGTCTCCGGATGAACTTGGACAAGACGAAAGTCATGTTCAACGAACTCGTTGTCCCGGGGCCGATCACGATCAGTGGAGAGGCGCTCGAAGTGGTCCAGGAATATGTATACCTGGGCCAGGCTCTGCAAATGGGTAGGGGACAGCTTCGAGCGTGAGATTTCCAGAAGGGTGCAGCTGGGCTGGGCAGCATTCGGGAAGTTGCGTCATATCTTCTCGTCGCCACTACCGCAGTGTCTTAAGACCAGGGTTTTTAATCAGTGAGTCCTACCTGTAATGACGTACGGTGCCGAGACGTGGAACATGACGGTCGGGCTGGCTCACCGATTACATGTCGCTCAGCGAGCAATGGAACGTTCGATGCTGGGTATCTCGTTAAGGGACAGAGTCCGGAACGAGATTATCCGGCAGAGAACCAATGTCGTAGACATTGTCTATCGATGTTGCAAGCTGAAGTGGCAGTGGGCCGGTCACGTCTGTCGCAGAACCGACGACCGTTGGAGCAAGGCGGTTCTCGAATGGCGACCGCGTCTCGGTAAACGTAGTGTAGGACGCCCCCCTGCCAGGTGGACTGATGACCTGAAAAAGGTCGCTGGTAGTGGTTGGCTGAGGGCCGCGAGTGATCGTGTTTTGTGGCGTTGCCTTGGGGAGGCCTACGTCCAGCAGTGGACTGTCATAGGCTGATTGATTGAAGTGTTATAATGTAACTTAGAGCCTATTAAACACTAACCTGGAACCCGAGACATCTCCCATAGAAGCAGTATTGGTTGATCTTGCCTCCCCTTGAGAACAGGTCTTCTGGACTGTGGGGTTCTGAGGGAAATAGGTCACCAGCTGGAGCCCATTCTATGAGGATTTGTAATTGGTTCAGAATTGTGCCTAGAGAGGCTAACAATTGACCACAGGACTCTATTTCTCTGAAAAGAAAGTAATATAGTTAAGGAAAGGCTAAAATAACATTTGTAAAGGAAAAAAATGAAATAAATGAACAATAACTAAATACATCAAGTTATATGGTGAGGGAAAACATCGTGAGGAAACCTACCTGTTCGTCGAACAGGTAATAATTAGTTCATGTAAATAGCGACATGGCTGACCACCTGTCACATTGGGTACTGACTACATATATATGGTCAACACGTGGGTTTGAGCTGTCCATAGAATAACTACCTTCGCAATTGCGGAGATGGAAACCTGAACCTCTGACTACCCCGCAAGGATTAATGGTTGTGAATGCTTTTGTTTTTGTAATGGAAAATGATGAGTTGTTGTAAGGCCTATATAAGTTTCAGATCATGTATTATGAACAGGTGCAGGTGATTTGCACAAAATATAGCTTTCATCTATTATCTTTAGATACTGAGTAGTGAATGGTGTGCTTTGAAAAAGCAAACTTTAAGGAAAAATACATTGCTGATATCTTTAGTGTTTAATTACCTTAAAACTTTTATTAAACTTATTCCATATTGATCATTCAGGATAGACAAATATCTATGAAACCTAAAAACCACTTTTACTTTTGTTATAAATTCTATACATCAAATTACCAGTTTTAAAGTTACTCACTTAACAAAATGTCCTTTCCTGAAAAGCAATGTGCTCCGTCCAGAACACACTTGTCTGCTCAGTTTCAAACTATGGAGTACACAGGAGTCCACAACACAAACAAAGCTGCGATAACCATTTCCCGGAGAGCTTGCATCAAAGTCATAGTTAGGTGCTACCTGGTGACAAGTATATATAGGATATTTTATGTTAATTTTACCTTCCATAGAATTACTACTTTTACTATTAGGGAGATGGAAACCTGAACTTTTGACTACTCCACAAGGTTAATAACTAGCGGGACTGCCCGTGTTAGTCTGCCTGTGACCATGGCTACTGCAACGTAGCTGAAACATCGGGTTAATAAAGGTAACTTTATTATATAAAAACATATGCGATAAGTCCCACTAGTTATTCATCATGAGTATAAATCTCTTAAAACTATAATTACCCCACAAGGGTTAATGGATCTGAATGTATTTGTCTTTGTTGTATATGTTAATAATCAATGTTAATGTCTGAAGGTAGCTAAGGTAAGTAGAACATAGAATGTTAAATAACTGCTCTTCTTCCTGGTATGTTGTAGGAGGAGACTCAAGGACTAGGGATCAATGGAATGTATTAGACATTGGACTAGCAATCTATACCAGTTTTTGTAGTAATGCTATCTGTATCCCAACTCATGCTAAAAACATGCCAACAACAATTGTAAAACAATTACATTATGTAATTAAATATTACAAAAAATAATTAAGTCATTATAACAATTTTCCTGAATAGATTTTGATCAAGGTCAATAATACACTACTACAAATCTATTACATATACATACATGTGTATAGTAATCTATATTAAAGATAATTATGCCAAAATCATCATCAAAGGCCAGTGTCACTGATAAAAAGAAGGTTAAAACAATAATAGTCAATAATTATCAAGTTAATTATATTTTCTGTGTATTTGCAAAGATTTTACTTTTTACTGTAGGAAATAATAATAATGATTATAAAGAATCACTGAGAGATTAATGGTAAATTGGTAACATCTGCATTTTAAAAAAGATACATTTGTAAAAATAAGTTTCATGAAAATATTTTGATTTATAATTATAATAATATTTGGGACACTATTACACCAATTGAACTAGCCCCTTGGTAAGTTAATTTAAGACTTAAGATTAACAGGATATCTAGGCAGATTCCTTACCTGTCGCAACTTATCCACCATGGGCCATACAGTTTCTAATATGATCAACTAGAGTAAGAAATCCTTGGTGCAATCTCTGGCCATTTTCCGAGTCATCTGGTTGGAAATACGAAGCGTTGTTCATGCAGGACTCCTTCAGGGCTTCGTAGGAAGCGTAGGACATGGGTACTCCTTCTGCGGTCGTAGCGCAGGACTCAGAGGCCTTAGCAGGAGGCTCGTACGAAGTCATCCTGGCGAACGTCGTAGAAGCAATACGAAAGCCTCGCGTGAACACCCTCGTACTCATCGGTTATGGGCACTGTTGTGTTTCAAACAAATATGAATTAACACAAATTAGAAAACAAAATTAAAAGGTAATTATTAATTAGCCTGATGATTTAATGATTTGTTATCCAGGCATTTTCACTAAGTTGCAATTGTATTGCTTATGAAAAGAAAAAGTAACACATTAGCGTAAAAATAATCTGAACGAACCACGACTTGTTAAAATAAACTGAAAACACATTCGTTTCGCTGAAATTCAGATTCACATTGATTTTTCTTTCATTTTCTATGTGAAGTTCTTTTGTTTATTTTTAGTCAGTCAGTTTTTCTTTCATTGTGTCAGTCATTGTCACTTACTTGCCATTAATGTAATGTATGTAATGCACGAATTGAATAATAAAATAACTTTCACAAGCAACTATGATCTTTGAAAATATTACGCATTTGTTGTAAGTTATGTGTTAACCAAAGATTTTATCATTTAATTAAATTCGGAGTAATGAACACCGAGTTTGTATGTTAAGAGATTATTATTCATTTTCTTTGATCGTCTATATGATCCATTCTATTTATTGTTAATTTCACGTGGTAAAGCTCGCGCGCGAGTTGCCGGACTTCCAAATTGAGTTATTATTATTTATGATATAAATATTGAGATGTAAACTTCTTATAAATTAATCCTTGTATCTAAAAGAAGAACTCATATTGTGGTAGTTGCAATTTCTTTATATAAGATCAGATACCTTGTTAATTATGGATCAAATGGAGACTGAGGAAGAAATCTCACTCGTAAACAGTGAAGAGAATTTACCATTAGAAACACTGACTACCCCTGGATATCCTTCTCAATTTGTAAACAAAACTTTATTCGAACTTTGTAATACTAACTGGGGATCACAAGAAGTAGAAAAGGAAAACCAACCTTATCTTCGAGGTTGTAAATGGTCCCCAGACGGAACTTGTTGCTTAACCATAGTAAATAACAATGGTATGCATTTACATGAACTACCGAGAGACTTATATGATGGATCTGTGTCCATAAAACGTCCTGTAGATATACTGAGCTCAATTATCAATGTCAAAGAGGCTGGATTGGTGTACGACTTTGTTTGGTACCCCTTTATGAACAGTCAGCTGCCAGAAACATGTTGGTAAGTTATTTATTCATGTAAAGACTTCTAGATTTAATTTACTGTAAGTTTCCTATATGTGCTCTAAATGTCCGGACATCATAACTTAGGTTTAGAACTTTTTAAAACACAAATCTTGCTAGTCTTTTTGATTATGTTTATTTGTTATTTTTTGTATTATAATGGCCTTAATACACTAATCCATTGACTGCTCACAATTAAAATGTTAGGACTTATGCTATTAGACTACATAATTTTACCTACTTTTGCAGCTGGCTAACAACCATACAGAATGCACCAATACAGATGTGGGATGCCTTTGACGGCTCGCTCAAAGCTTCTTACAGAGGATTCAACTCAGTGGATGAAATGGAACCCGCAGTTTCGGTAACATTTACTCCTGATGGAACCAGAGTAATAGGTGGCTATAAGAAAATGCTGAGGACTTTTGATGTTGAAAGGTAAGCTACTTATTTGTGCTAATTCAGTATCTATTTCCATTTATTTATTAAGTTATATCATAAGTTCATATTATAGTTTTAAGAGATTCGCAATTTCTACTCATGATTAATAACTAACGGGATAATATGCATCGTCAGTCTGCCCGTGACCATGGCTGCTGCAACATAGCCGAAACGTAGGGTTAATAAAGGTAACTTTATTATATAAAAACATACATGATAAGTCCCGTTAGTTATTAATCATAAGTTCATATCTTAAGATTTTAGTAAGCCCTCAAGTTCTTAAGCAATCATTTGGTAGTGTGACAATAATACATTGAAGGAATAGTATAAAGTTGTGACCTAACTCACACAATTATATGAATAATATGGTTTGCCTCAAAAATTTGATAACAATGTTAGTTTCCTAGTTAAGAAGATATTTGATTTATTGGAATAACAACATTATTTCTTCATTTCAGGCCTGGCAGAGAGTGTGTGGAGCACAAAATAACAGCTCCAGCGTCTTGTATGACTGCTCACGATAATCTGTTGGCTGTTGGCTCATGGAACACTAGTATAAGCTTGTATAATATTAAAGAGAATGGGACTTATAAGAGTATTGGGAAAATGCATGGACATTCAGGTAATATTATTGTACTTTACATATAACTTTGTAAGTTTTATGCATAGTTTGAATGAAAATGCTATTAATATGAGTCAATATGCATCAAGAATCCTTTTCTATAAATATAATTATAAATTATTAAGCCTTGTAAACTTTAGTTTATTCACCAATAATGGTTAATTTTAAGTTATCAAATAGATTAGCACGATAAAGCAACCTTAGAATTATAATTCTTGATTCTTATTTAAAGCAAATCAGAGGTTTTAAGTGACAACAGTTTTATTTATATGCATCTATAAACTTTTACTTCTTGTTATAGGTGGAATAACCCACTTGAAATTCACCCCTGATGGCTTGAAAATAGTATCTGGTGCACGCAAAGACCATAGACTCCTCGTGTGGGATATAAGATACTACAAAACGCCAATCAATATACTTAACAGAGTGGTCGACACAAACCAAAGGATATATTTTGACATATCACCATGTGGGAAGTATTTGGTTAGCGGAGGCACAGATGGCATTGTTAAGATATGGGATAGTAATAAGGTGGATTGGCTGTGTAATGATGCAATGGATGTTAGAGATTCTTGTTCTTATAGGGTGAGTGTTTCAATTAATTACTTAAGTATTAAACAAATACTAAATCACTACATAGTATAAAACAAAGTCACTTTCTCTGTCCCTATGTCCCTTTGTATGCTTAAATCTTTGAAACTACGCAACGGGTATTGATGCAGTTTTTATTAATAGATAGAGGGATTTAAGAGGAAGGTTTATAATAATAACATCCATTAAATAGCCAGAAGTGAAGAAACGGGGAGCGGGTCGCTAGTATATCTACAATTAATAGTTACAAAAAATATATCAAAGTGGAAGAAAGGCTTAATGACCCACTTCTCATCAGATAGTCAGTATCCAATGTGATAGATAGTTTACCATGTCGCCATGTGTAGGGTCTATTATTGCCTATTCTGATAGTTTTTTACGATGTTTATAAAAAACTGGTTTCCGAAATTTGCCTAAAGTAATAAACTTAAAAGTAAGTTTTGAGCAACCTCATGGTTCTTGTATACATAGATAATTAGAAAAGTTTTAGAGCTGGTTTGGTTAGCTAAAATGCGACTAACAAAAAGTTTAAGATCTTACACTGAAATGTTAATAGAATATAACTTTTTTCTAGTTGTGAGAATTAAATAAGTAGGAGTTTAAATAAGTCTTATGCATTTTTAATTAATAGAATGTGTGTTTTTAATGTTGCAAGAACTTTTATATATCTTTTCAAGAAGTGTTTATTTGTGTACAAATAAACATAAACTTACTTTTACGACTATTTCTCCTTGCAGTATAGTTAGAAGTTAACCTGTCCATTTATGCAATTGCAGTTTGTTATCATAAACTAATTTTAATACTATTCTCTTTACGATTTTCAGTTCCCACTTCACATGGACTGTTGTAATAGCATATCAATACATCCAATCAGACCCATATTAGCGACAGGGTCCGGCCAACACCATTTCCAAGATCCTCTAAAGGATGTGGAAGCAACACCTGATAGTAGAATTAGTGAGGAGCTCAAGTATTCCAGCAAAAGTGAGAATAGTTTAGTGTTTTGGTGGACTGGTGATATTGGTGATTTGAGTTAGTGTTAGACAAGTGGTATTTATAGAGTAAGACTAATTATTTGTACGATTGTACTGTAAATAAAATGAATGAATAATTGTTACTTTGGTGTTTTTAAGTGTCTATTCTAATTCAATACACAGTAATAAGTACATTAAACAACGTTAGGTTCCTTAAAATTATATGCATATTATAATTATTATAAATTACGCAAAGTGTGAAAACGTTAACGTAAAAACAATGAGTATTCCCTGTCGTGCCATGGTAATTATAAAATCAGAATATTAAAATCAATTAGTTGTGGTGACATTACAAAACTAGAGACGAACCGGAAGCGGTCAACAAAACTGTATCTCTATTTATAACCGTTGTGTTTGTATGTGTATGAAATTAGTAAAGTATGTAACGGTGAGGGAAAACATCGTGAGGAAACCTGCCTATCTCTCAGGATAGGAAATCGTCAGTGCCTATACACGGAGATACGGTTCACTCCCTATCACGTTGGGTGCTGTCTGTCTAGTGATACGCGGGCTTCGAATGACCCATGCCGAACATGCCTTCGAAATTAGAGAGATGGGCATTCAAGCCTCTGACTACCCCGCTATAATAAAAAAGGGAGTGTGTATACACAAGTCGTGAAGCGTATGTATGTATGTAGTGGGGCTCCTTGTCAGAAAAAGACGTCGTTCCTTCTTTATAATGATAAATTATACTCTATATGAGATTTATGAAACAAAAAGCATACATATAAACTACAGCACGTCCTATGAGATAAAACCTTAGCAACACGATAATACCTCCTAGGTCACTTTTTTAAAGCATGAATTGGATTGTGATGTCATATACAGATATCTAGCCTCCTGATATATTTCATAGACCCTTGGTCCCTTAGTATCCTACGTTATAGCGAGAAAAACGGCTGGTTAATATTCTGTTTACGTCCCAGGTTGCAAGGGATCCAGGCTAGCTATAAAAGAATAAATTGTATGTTATAGGATTAAAAATTCTATTTATAAACATAAAACGATACAGTCGCAGCGTGGTTTCCACATTCAAAGTGAAAACAATTTCAATCACAATTGTCCCCCGTGGCGAGACTTGTTTGATCCCAGCAGGGCCCTTAGTGGGGCAATTTAGGGCTTTGTGTACTAATGTAAGAAGTAACAGGGTAATTTCAGTTCTGGAAATTAATAGAACCTTGTAACTGCCAAATAATGCCTTGAAAAAGAGTATTAAACACAGACATTAAAGATTTTTTTGATATGGACAGAGCAAGGACAAATTAATTCCTCATACAGTTTCTGTTTAATAAATGAATTATGCTACACTACTTTAATACCTATTTAAGGTATACTATACTTACTTCCTTATTCTGATAAAGCTTCAAATACACAATCTCGTCTCTTTTTTAGAATAAAGACACTCTTAAAACAATTTATTGGATTGTGTTTTTATAAATAAGGAATATTGGCGACACGGTGTTAACCTGTAAGTAAAGTAAACAAAATCATTTTAATAGTATGTGAAGATATGTAAAATCGAGAGGTAATTGCAATATCATAGAACGTTGACGGTCACATCACCTCTGAAGTTAGGTAATGACTACGAGTAAAGAACTATGCTTTTCTTCAGTCTGGCCTTTATATGCTATATATGTATATTTATTAAGTATGCTTTTCTTAAATATACGCTGACTAGTACCCTTAACACAAGTCTTAAATGAATTTACCAAGGGGCTTCTTCAATTGGTGTAATTATGTCCTAAATATTATTATTACGAAAATGTACATAGAAATTCATTAAACTTCATTTTCATTGGAACATGCTCAAGCGTGATTTGAACCCTGTAGAAACTGATACAGAGTCAAGCCTCAAACAACTGAGCTACGTCGAATTCTTGAATAATCAAAAGATATCTAGAAATATCTGTGTGATAATGTCATATAAGAAACCTTTTGTAATAAAAAGACCTTTCACTTTATTCAAATCCTGAACGTTCCACTATATTCACATTATAGTAATTCCATATTACGAGGTGCAATATCCTATTACATTATACGCTTGTTCCAAACGATAAAACGTGTCTGAAAGAGGCTTCAGAGCCATAAAAACAGATGGCAGGAACGTTATAAGTAGGTCGGTACGTGTAAAATTATAATTTGCAAAGGTTACCTTAATAAGTTTACAGTGCTGCTTTATAATCAATGGGCTTACCTAAACTAGCTCTTGTTTTTCTTATATCTCCCGTATTAGAAAGCTAATAAAATATAATATTAAATCTTAGTAAACTACACAAGGAAGGATGATGATGTCTATACTACATATACATAGATATTCAATCACGTCTTTCAATTCCTTTCGGAGAGGACTGATCTTTGGAATCACGATAAATACTTCCTAGGTAAAAGTT